>CAUYRH010032532.1:0-10386 GCA_963574655.1 Perodicticus potto | reverse complement strand
TTTCACGGATGGCGACTTGCTGTTTCCTCCTCCTGCACACCTGACTGGCCAATGTCATGTCAGTTTCCAGGGCCTGGGTCTTCATTGGACAGCTGGCTGTAACTGATGAAGACCCATGCCCTAACAGCAAAACAAGTCCCGGGACTATATAAACCCCTGAGCAGAGAGCTCAGAGGCAGACCTCAGCTGGACCTCGGAGAGGGAGCAGGAGAGTTTGTTCCCCTCCTGGGTCCTCTCTGCCTGGAGGTTTGTTTTTTCTTGTACTTGTAATTCTTCTTCCCTGTAAATAAATCCTGACTTACCACTACTCTTGTGGTCCTTCGATTCCTTCTTCTAATCGCTGAGACCAAGAACCTAAAATTCCGGCATCAACACAATATAAAATTATCCAGTAAAATTATCAGTAAAAACTAAATGTTTAGTGGCCTGATACTACATTACAAGTAATATTAAGTAGAAAATTAGGATGTAGTCTCACCTATGTAAAGACACATTTGTATGTGTTTTTTAAAAAGCTAGAATGGGATGTTATAGTAATAGTACCTAAATGATGTACTTTCTTATTTCCTAATTTTCTATAATTAATTAATTTTTTGATAAAAGGAAAATTACCTTTGTCTATAATTAAATTTATGGATTAATAATGGATTAGTTGAGTAATTGAATAATCCATTAAATAATTAATTATTCAAAATAATTCATATGGTAATATAAATATTTAAATATAGTTGTTTGCTATAAGTCAAATTTAAGGACATTTATTCCTAAAAAACACTCGTAAAGTGATATTCAAAAATACAGTTTATTGGAGAGTAATAAGAAATAATTATATAAACCTCTACATACACATATGTATGTAGTTGATTTTTTTTTCAAGTCTCATCTTTAGTTTGCTCTCTATCTATCTATCATATTTTAAGTCAAATGAAAAAAAGTTCATAATAAATATTTTTTTACAGCTCTTGAACCAAACTAACCACTTAGGTTTGGTTTAAGAGCCATAACTACTAAGCAGGATTTTTATTTGTTTGTTTCTCAGATTAGGCATAGTCTTTTTTCTTTTTTTAAATTTTTTTATCTTCACAATAGTTATCAGTTTCTAGGTATTATTTAAGGAAATTGTATTGAATAAATGAATTCATACATTTAATATATTGATATATTGGTATTATTTGTTATTTACTAAAATTTATGAAAATTAAAATGACCCCATAAAATTGTTAAAAGAAGTAGGATTATTGGGAACCACCCCCAACAATGCTATGTGTTCCCTTTCAGTGGCTTGTTGGGATGAGAGGACAAAGAAAATGACAAATAAGAGACAAGAGACCTAAAGAGACAGTTTAAGAGTAGCTGGAGCCAGGAGGCTATAAGGGCTTGCTCATGAGGTTTCAGCTTATAGCCCCAAATTCCAGGCTAGCTCTGTATTTATTTCATACACCAGTATTTCAATCATATATTTCATGAAGGCAAAGCAAACAATCCCATCATGGTTCTTGTTGCACTTGTATTTTTTTTAACTAAACTATTCTTTGACTAACTATATTAATTGTATAGATTTACTTGTTACTTTTATCAATTTAAGGTATTTATGATCTTAATAGTAACAGAGTTTAGAAGAGTACAAAGTCCAGAAGTAGGATGTCAGAGAAAGCCCCCAATAACTCCTTGTACACAAATCACAAATATGATAGTTAACACTCAAAAACCTTATGTCCAGACAGACTAACTCTTCTGGCCATAACAAGGTGACAACAACAACAACAAAAAAAAAAAAAAAAAAAAAAAAAAAGAAATTATTTTATCTCCTTATTTGGTATGGAACAATTCTTCTTGTGTTCAAAAAGTTTAAGCATTTTACATTCTCAACACCCCAAATCACTCTCCCTGATCAAGCATCCAGGCCCGAACAAAAAAACCTCTATAGCTGGCGGCAATGGTGTGCTTCTGGGGAAGGGAAAGTTCCAATAATACAGCTTTCAGAGTTTTAAAAGGACAGGCCTTAGACAGTGCTTTATACTAAAATTAGGGCTTTCCTGAATCATTTTTCTTCTGTCTCTGTTTCTCTTTTGTCCATCTGCTATAATATTTCTAATTTAATTCTTAATTTACTTATAACTAATACTTAAATATGGGTTTTCAACTTAAAAACATTATTAAGTATAAAATTATTAAGTATTAAACTAACACTATTAGTATTTCATTATTACTAATAATACAAACACATTAAGATATGACTCTTCCCTTTAGTATTTCTACATGCACCCTACAAGGATCATACATGTAATGGTGGAACTAAATACTTGGATCTCTGTATTGTACATTTTCCTAAATAGGTCTAAAACAGACAGTAAATTGTTTATTAATTTTAGTTTCAAAATAATAAAGAATCATACACATTTTAAAATTTCATTAAAGGATTTCAAATTCTCTGTGATTACTTCTTCAATTTTCCTTTCCAATTATTTTCTCTTTTGTCTATAACTAAATTTATGAACAGTGTTTACAATTGACAATTCTATTTGAATCTCACTTTTCCTAATTAAAGATACAAAATAAAAATATATAAAATGTTACACAATAATTAAGACACTTTGATTGCATATCCTTTTCAAATTCCATATGCCTGCACACTTTCTATTACCACTATTGAGACTTTTGTTTGTGTTTGAGAGTAACTAACATCCAGTAATTTTCTGAAAACGAAATGCACATATTGTTAAATTCATTCCCCTCTTTCTTTTTTGGTCCTTTGTTGATTGTTGAGGCAACCAATTCCTGGGGTATTACAATCTGCAAACTTCCAAAGGGATCTTCTCAGTGCTTTCAAGATCTAATTATGTACATAAGATGGGTCCAAATCACCTCTTCTGCTAATGCAAACCATTTAAAAACAAAACAAAACAAAAAATGGTTTAGCTTACTTTCACTGTGTGATGATGAGCAATAGCATGTTTTATCTACTTCAAATTTGGAATCTCATTAAAGACACTGGTAGCACTCTTAAAAATGAAAACTTAAGAATTAGTTAAAACTTTTGTCTCTTTTTTAAAAGTCAATACTGTGGGATTTTTCTTTAAGAAAGAAAATGCAGTTTTCAAGTGTGGCTGAAAATAAAAGAAAATATAATTTTGGGTAAATCTTTAGCCATTTCTTAACACTGGCTGCTTGGTAAATAATTTGGAGAACTTAAAGAAAATACTTATGCTTGGCCTGTGTACCTTAATCAATTGAATTTATGTCGTAGAAGTCTCTTCAGTTTATGACCTCCCAGCAAACTAGCTCACAAAACATGTGGTGAGAAATTGTATATTGATTTATCCACATGGAAGATAACATCATCATAGCTGCCACAAGATATGCAAATACAGTCCAGTTCTAGCTTAAGTTTAGACATAGGTTCTTAGAAACTGCACGTTGACGCAAAATGATATGCACTAAAACCAATTTTAGCAAAGGCTAATTGACATAAACAGTTAAATTTCTTTTTCTTTCTTTTTTTTGGCAGACTCTCTATCACCCTCAGTAGAGTGCTGTATTTTGGGGTTGCTGTGGCATCATAGCTCAAAGCAACCCCAAAATCTTGGGCTAGAACAATCCTCTTGTCTCAGCCTCTTTAGTAGCTGGGACTACAAGGGTACACCATTACACTTTTTTGCTTTTTAGTTTTTCTATTTTTTGTAGAGATGGAGTCTTGCTCTTGCTCAGACTGGTCTCAACTCCTGAGCTCAAGCAATCCACCTGCCGAGGCCTCCAGGTGGCTCACACAGAAGTACCAGTGTAATCTGGTCACAGAAATATCATCCCCAAAATTCTAAATAAAGACCTCCAACATTTCTAATATTAAACATTGAAATAAGTATGACACGCACACCCATTTTAGAAAATTCAATGAAAACAAGTCAGATAAGACAATTATTTAAGAAAATTTAATAAAAACACCCTATTTACTCAATTTGAGATGAGTCAGTGATTGACAGTGGTTATTGTGGGGTGATTTAAATCAAGAAACAAACATTTAGAGAAAGGAAATTTTCAGGAACACCACCTCCTACCACACAGGTCACAATCCTAAATATGGCTGGTTCACAAAGCACGTTACTACCCTGTTGTTTATCATGGTGTATACTAATAATGCAGTTTATAAACTTTTATTTGACACTAATTTACATTCATTAATTCATTCCTTTTTAAATACTTTTTTTGCAATTGAAGGTTGTGGGTAGCTGAAGCCTGTCCTAGCAGCTCCGACACCCTGGACAGGATGTCATGTCATTGCAAGCCACGGGCACACACACACACACTCTCTCTTTCACTCATATGGGAACCTCTATGCCAATACGCCAAATTGCACATTTTTCAGATGTGGGAGGAAGCCAGACTATCAGAGAAAATCCACTCAGACATGAAAATATCATGCAAACTCCACACAGTCATTGGCCCCAGTTGGAATTGATTTTTTTTTCTCATCAAGAATGAAACAAACTAAATAATTCATTTGAGAACTTGTTGTATTCCTACATATATGGCTTTTGCTTCTCATAATACAGTTGTACATGGAGCCTGACAACAGGCAGCTGACCTCTCACACATTATCAAAGGTTTGAGCTAATATCACTATAGGTATCTAACAAGAAAAAAAAAACATGTTATCTAGAGTGAAACATGGGCTGATTCTAGGAGACAATAAAATAAATTTAAAATAGTTAAGAAGTTTCTTCCAACTATAGTCGTGAAATTCTCTATTCTATTCTTACCAATTCTAAGACTAGAATGGAAAAACAAAATTATGTATGTTTATTCAATATAAATGTATTTATGTTATGTTTCTCACCTCCTTTTCTCCAATGGTCCTTTTTTCCATGTTGGGTTATCCTTTCCGTTCACGTGGGAAGAATTGTTGGTTATCAATTCCAGTTTGAAATGCATATATTGGTTAGAATCAGTTAAATTCACTGTGATTGGCAAAATATTTCTTTATCCTTTCTATTGTATTTTCAGTTGACATATCACATATAAAACTTAATCCTGCTATTTTGGATGTATAAGGGTTATAGATGTTAGTGTTGATGGAAGTTGTCAGTCTGTGCTCGTAAAGTACTTCGCTGACCTTTAATTTTGATATGAATAAAGTTTATTGTCATGTTCATGCAGATTTTGAGGCATATGCTGTTGTAAGTGGGTATTCTATATTCATCTACTAGATGTGGGTTTCTCGCATTGATAAATTTAACTTTTTCTTTAAAACTTATTCAATCTATATTCCTATAGTCAAAAATTCAACCTTATTTACAACTACTCATAATCTGCATCAAATTTGATTAAGGCTTAAATATCCTAATTATTGCTTAATTCCTAGCAAAAAATCAAGGGAAAATGCTCAAAGTTTTCATGAGTCAAGTAATAAAATTGAGGACATCTTAAAATAATGACTCTTTGTCAATAATTCATATCTTTAAAAATGAGAGCTGTGAGGAGGTCTTTTCATAGAGGAAACAATCTGAAACAATCCTAAGTGGAGAAAGTATCTTTATGAGGCCTCAGGAAATTTCCTTTCTCCATATGTTCACTCTCACCCTGATTCCCACATTATGGTGGCAAATAATGTTTCTTCTCAAACCTACTTTTTATTGACACTTTGAATAGGAAATGTTCACTCTTTTCTCTCATTTCTGGCTTTGATTTCTGATTCCTTTTCTTGTATGGCACATTTCATCCCAGTTCCAACTCTACATGTATTCTTGAGCCTTGATACAATCTTGGTTGTTTATCATTTCTTTTGTAAGACTCAGGAAAAATTCTATTCCTCAGTTTTAATTATTTTTTGCATAAACAGTAGAAAATTATTATAATATTATATATGGATGACTAACAGTTATGTCTATGATGTTGTGGTTAGAATGAAAACCTATATGTCATATTTATTCTGTTAAGTATATGTATTATAGTTCCTACCAGTACTTAAAATATGGCTGCAATTATATCTAATGTAGAGTTGCATATCATTAGCAGATTAAATTCCTCCCCATTTTATCCTCCAGAAGCCCCGAAGCAATGAAACTTACTTATGAAACATGTATATGAGGTCATTTTTAGTTTTTAGTTTTACTCATCAAAGTCTAGGATGAAATCAAGCAAACAGGCAAACGAGCCCTATAGCAACATTACAGATCTAAATACTAATAACTGAAAATTACTTTAATGAATATCCAAACCACAATGACAACAAAAACAAATCATTTCTGAAACAAATAAATGTGAAGAAAGAGTTAAGAGTGGAAGTAATAAAGGGAGAAGAGGGGCCCCAGCACATAGCTCTAAATCTAAACATAGGAAATTAAATGCTAGATTGGACAATCATAGTGTCAAGAATTTTTAAATATCTATTTCTGGACTTCAATTAAAAATGATAATAACTCTATGTTCTTACTTCCTCTCATAAAATAAAAGTCATTATAAATCAAAGTACTATTATTATATTAGAATATAACTCCTGGGAATTTCTATCTATAATTGCTGCTTATAGGATTTACACTAATAATACCCATACTTTATAAGAGAGTGCTATCATCATATGTTTTCACCTTTTAATTTGTGCTAATCATATAAAATTAGAGAATAAATCTGTTAATGATAACAGGTGTGCTTGTTAGCATGCTTAATGGGTATTTTGATTAGTTCATATCCAAAGTATGCAAACATTTTTGATTACCTGTGTATGGTACAGCTTTACAGCAAAACTCTGAAATGAAGTCAAAGAATTTCTAAGTTATGATTTTAAATATCTCCTTCTGGTTAAGGCAATGCCTCTGAGAAAAAGGAAAAAAAATAATCTGCAGGCAGTACCATATAGAGTTTAAATTCTGAGACTGATGACCAACTTAAAAAACATGTTAATAATCGCAGCAGCAATAGATAAAAATTGGAAGCCTAATGTTTCATCTTGTTTATAATAATAAAGGTATTCATAATGCTCTGTATGTTTAACTTCCAGTTGAGTGGTGAATTCAACAGTATTTCAGAGTCATATAATTAGGTAATACCATTAATTCTTGCTGACAGTCAAAATTCTATAATGATTAGCTTTTCATTATGTTATATGAATAAATACCAAAGGATAATAAATACCATATTCTTGAATTTATTTCTATTTTTTTTAAATAATGTACTTCAGAAGTTAATGTTTCTAAGCAATTTTAACTCTTTAGAAATATTTGTTTTTAGGGCAGTGCCTGTGGCTCAAAAGAGTAGGGCGCCAAACCCATATACCGGAGGTGGCGGGTTCAATCCCAGCCCCGACCAAAAACTGCAAAAAAAAAAAAAAAAAAAAAGAAAAGAAAAGAAATATTTGTTTTTATGGTTTATAAGATTATAAAATAGTCTTTAGAGAGAAGTGACAAGCTCACTTATTACAAAGCTCTTCATTTACTGCTATATTAAGCAGTAATAGTTTTGCTCATTCTAAAACATCAATCCATCAGACTCAGAAATAAATCATTGGTGAACAGTTACTTTTTTTGTACTTCTTATTTCTCAAAAGTTACGTGTTAATTGAAAGAAGGATATTAAAAATATACCACAAATTCCAAAACATGCTACCCTGAACTGGACCAAAAAGCATAAACTTCTAATTCTTCAAGTAATGACCCTTAATTGAATTGTGCTAGGTAATTCACAGAGATTTAAATCTTTATGTAAACTATATGAGAGTGGTTGTTGTGAGGTCCAGCTTGTATTTCATTTATCAATGTAAAAATTGAGTTCTAAGGACATTGCCTAATGAAATAAGACTGATAAAGAACAACACCATGTTTTAAAATAACAGTTACAATATTTTTTGCTTTGTGACATATAAAATTTGTTTCCCAATTAAACTTAATTTACATAAACATTCTCTTATACCAAAAAAGAGTAAATCCACCAATCTCATTTATGCAAAATTAGGAAAAGTGGCTAACATTTATGTTGAAGCAATCATTACTGTTATTTTTTCTAGGAGAATGTCCATGTCAGAGAATACATATGTAGCCCTAAAGATGCCGAATTTATCATGGTAACATTTGGGGAATCTGCCAACCATTGAATAGGATGTGCCTTGCTGTATCCCTAAAATCATGACAGGTTGTGAATAACTTCTTGTGCTTTCATATCCATGATAATTGGTCTGCTAAAAATCAAAAATGTTAAGCCCTTTTTCAATAAGCCACAGAGGTCATATTTTTGTATATAAATTTATAGATGAATCATATAGCTGAGATTTTTTTCTCCCCTATAAGATTAATTATCAAAAAATAAGAATGAACTTGCCAATATTTGAATTCTGCTCATGTAAAAAAATTTTCTCTTAAAAGGGAACATTAAAAAAAAAATCCAGCAAACAAGTAAACAAAGAAGGCCTATGTCTATTGACAATGAGTAACAAAGCTCAAACTATTTGAAAGACCAAATGGGATTAGAATTTCTCCTTGGAATATCCTTCTACTTGTCATTACTTAGATGATTTCTCATTTTCAGCTTCTCAGGCTCTCAGTCTCCCTTAATCCAAGGTTCATTCACAGAAATTCCAATCTGGCCCTATCATCCACCTGCTGACTGGCCTGAGAGTAAGCATGTAATAAAAACCATCTGTAGACACATCCCAATTTCTAACCTTCAAAGAAATTCCATCAGGATCTGATGAAGGGACACTCCTCAAAAGGCATGGTATTTTCCTTACATTAAGAAAATATAAGACTTTTGTTCCTAAAAGTCACAATTATTGTACTAACTTATGGTTTTTCCTATTCTTGAAAAATATAAATGAATAATAAAAGAGAAGGGAACTCTATTTTAGAAAAGATTATCACACACACAATCTGTGTATTGCTGATGGTTTTGTAGAGAAATAGTGGCAACATATAGGAATTCAAAATCCAGTTGTGTGGCGCACTATTGGGGAAGGATCATTCCACTTTCCAAGACAAGCAGTTAACCAGATTTGTTGTCTAGAAATTACCTTGTTTGACTAATATTTTATCCCTTTGCTCATAGTTTCTTACCCCGTATTCCCAACTCATGCTTCTCAGGGCTCCATATCTTCCTCTTGCCCAATAATAACTTCCCCGTCAATAGTATTTATAATTTCACAAAGTGAGAAGTATCACGAATGACTTCACAGCAGGAGAAGGTAAAATGTTTGCCTGCTTACCTAGAGCAACAAAAGAGACGTGAGATCAGTTTTTATTACCTGGTTAGGGTGCTAAAGTATTTCATCAGAGAATCACTATTGCTTATGGAACCCAATTTCGTAATCCTGTTTTGAGTGTTACATTTCATTCATTTACTCATTCATTTCTATAAGAACAATAGCATGTACAATGATGCCTTTGAAATATACATTAAAGAGAAATTTAAATTCTAGTAAGCAGCTGACAGTGTGGCATGAAGAACACATCAGTAAGTATAATATGTCATGGTTAAACTTGACCTAATATAACATCCAGTTCAGGAAATTTAAAATGGAATCATGTGGACTCATTATTAAAATTAAACTCCATAAACTCTATTGAGAGCATTTTTTCCTCAGAAAATGTGGCCCTATTTTCAACAACAAACTAGAAAATTAACTTTTTAAAATATATTCAAGAAATTGCAAAGCCTAAAAGCAATTTCTGCCCACCTATTGTTCTATTCAATACCATTAAGTAAATTAAGAATTTATGTACACATTTTTCACTATAATTTTAACATTTTAATTAACCAAACTTTTGTTTTTAAATTGGCTTAAAAATGAAGATATGTAGATATACTGAGATAGAAAAAAAACAAAAGCAAAGCAAGTATTATGGTTGTGGTTAAATCACATAAGAGAAAAAGAGTGAAAACAAATAATGTAAATATTTTAATAATTATTTCTTATGGCAGGATTAATTATTTTAAGTTTAAATAAATGAAAGCCTCAGTTTTTGAAGGTCGCCTAAAAATGAAGATAGGCTTTGAATAAGCCAAAACTGTTATTTATATTGTTTCCTTTTAAGGTTACCATCTGTTCATATTATTACAAATGAATCTTTTTCAAAGCCATTTCAACTATTTTAGTCATTATGTGTACTTATTAATGCATATAGTTTAGTTTAAAAATCCACCAAGTTTTTGTAACTATTTAAGTATCATAAAAATAAGAGTGCTGGGTCTGGTCCTATTGTGTAGGTTGATTATGTGCTCTGTTTCTCAGCTGTGCAGAAACTTTTTTTTTTTATTTATTATTTTTTTTTATTGAGTCATAGCTGTGTACAATAATTCAGTCAAGGAGTACAGTGTGTGGGCTTCACATACAATTGGAGATATTTTTATCAACCTGATTAATATAACATTCATGATATTTTCTCACTTACTATGTGAAAACAA
>CAUYRH010032531.1:0-23128 GCA_963574655.1 Perodicticus potto | reverse complement strand
CCGCCAAACAACAATGACGGATGCAACCAAAAAATGGCCGGGCATTGTGGCGGGCGCCTGTAGTCCCAGCTACTTGGGAGGCGGAGGCAAGAGACTCGCTTGAGCCCAGGAGTTGGAGGTTGCTGTGAGCTGTGATGCCATGGCACTCTATCCGGGGTGACAGCTTGAGGCTCAAAAAAAAAAAAAAAAAAAATTCCCTCTCACAATAGCAACAGTTCATTTTAGCAGTAGTATTGTACAGAATAGATGTGAAAAAAATTCATCCCAAGATAGCTAAGTCCACAATAATGCAACTATTGAAAATGAAAACTCCAGTTGCAAGCAAAAAAAAAAAAAAAAATCCCTATCATTGAGAATCCATCCCTTCAGAGGGGAGAAAAACAACATAATAAAAAGGTAGAATCTGTGGCATATTGGATCATGAAATGCCAAGGAGAAAAACAGAACAGGGAAGGGAACCAAAAGTGGGGTGGGGCTGAAATTATAGAGAGGGTAGCATGGAAGTCCTCAGTTAGAAGGAAGCATTTGAAAAAAGACCCAAAGGAAGAGAAGCAAGGAGGCATGCAGATATCTGGGGAAAGAGCGTTGTTGGCAAAGGGAACAGCAAGTGCGAAGTCCTAAGGTGTGGTACATGTGTAGTATGTTCAAGGAACAGTAAGGAGGTGGCACTAAGGTTGGACCTCACATGCCACTGTTCATCACAGAGCTCCTCCTCCATTTTAGGACCTATAGCTCTGAGGAACCTGGGCTGACAGCCTGGTGGACTAAACTATCCAGGCCAGACATGCTCACAACTGAAAGAACTTAGTGAAAGGGGATGTGGGTAGGTAAGATGAGCTTAGTATTAAAGGATTTCTCTTTATTGAAACAGCTCAAAGTTCCTTTGGAGAAAATCTCAACCATACTCACAAGATCCTTGTAAAGAACAAAAGTCATATCCCCTAACTCAGCGGTTCTCAACCTGTGCGTCGCGACCCACAGGAACTGTATTAAAGGATGGCGGCATTAGGAAGGTTGAGAACCACTGCCCTAACTAAAGATGAGAGTTGGAAACATCATTTTAAAAATGACTTTAAAGGGCGGTGCCTATGGCTCAGTGAGTTGGGTGCCAGCCCCATATACCAAGGGTGGCAGGTTCGAACCCAGACCCAACCAAACTGCAACAACAATAAAAAAAAAATAGCCAGGTGTTGTGGCGGGTGCCTGTAGTCCCAGCTACTTGGGAGGCTGAGGCAAGAGAATCGCCTAAGCCCATGAGCTGGAGGTTGCTGTGAGCTATGATGCCACAGCACTCTACTGAGGGCAACAAAGTGAGACTCTGTCTCTAAAAAAAAAAGACTTTAAAACTAGAATAGAATTTACTCTTGATATCCAGTGCAATGCTCTATTATTCATAAAAGCATAGAATATTAAAAGCTGGAAGACAGATTACCTTATCCATTCCCCTCATCTTACCCAATCAGCAACTGCCAAAATTAGAACCCAGGTTTCTTGCATAAGGAGTTAACACTCCTTAAAAAGCAAACTGGTAAGACCAGCTCTCTCTCAAAAGAGCCAGATGTTTAAAAGAGGGGACCAGTTCTCTGAAATCCTGCATTCTAGAAATTCTCCTGCAAGGCAAAGATATGGTGATGACATTAGGATTACAGAAGACTAAACAGTGTTCTCTCTGTCCCCTGACTGCTAGAAAAAGTCCAATTTTCTCCACATGCTAGGCCCACTGCCCTTAATCTAGATCCTTTCAGCCTCAAATGTCCTTCATGAGACAGAGTGTGGCCAAGCCAGTGGTCTGCAGGTTCTGAAGAACAGAACTAAGTCTGCAGGGTGAACACAGACATGTACACACAGAGACGCATACAGTCGGTGGGAAGGAAGGGGAAAGGAAAGCACACACAACACAACACACCAGGGCAGCTGCAGAAAACAACTGCTTGTTAAGTTAAAATTAAACTCTGTACAAATATTGACCTTTGGAGGGGACAGAAACCGGTCCCATATTTACCAGCTTTATAAATGGGACTGACCACAGCTGCCCCACGCGCTTGGCCAGCTTGATGGCAGGATGGGGCGAGGCCACGCTTTGGAGGTGGGGGATGAATGAGAGGGGCAGGAGACTTTTTAAACACTCTCTTAAATGTAGTTACTACTGGTAGGTCAAAGTTCCCAAAAGCCTTAAAAGAGGAATTTCTAGGAAAGTAAATAAGGCAGTCACTGAAAGTGGGGGTCAGAGAAATAGGAATAGAGAGGCAAAAGAAAGTTTCAGAAAAAAAAGAATTGCTAAAAAGAATGAGAAGTATAACAGAGATTGAAACTGAGTAGAAAGAGCGCTGGGGAGCTTATCCTTTTGAACCCTGGCCCTTGATCAAAATAAGAGTCATAAGGTAGAAGACCAGGTGACCAATTTAAGTAACCTAATGAAACAATCTAAACTGACCTTATTTAAGTCTTGGCTCTGCCACTTAGTTGCTATGTCACCTTGGGAAACTCAGGGACCTCCAGTTACATAGAGATAATAATACAAAACCATTTCCCTAATTCACAAAGACCAGAACCAACCATATATATCACACAGACATAAATTATTATTATTATTAATTCTAACCTAGCTAACTATGCACCTTTTATATTTCAAGAAACTTCAGTCTCCCTAGGAGCTAAGTTAGGGGCTAGAAAGAAGAGCTTGAACTTGCCTTGCACTTGTTAAAAGCCTCCTAAGGGCACACACCTAAACCCTTCCTTGTTGCAGGATAACAGGGAGGCCAGCCTGCCAAAATAGGCTTCCAAAGCCATATTCATGGTGCAAAAGGTCCAGATGTGAAGGAGGAGAAAGGACTTGTCAATACTACTTCCCTGAAAGCTGATCTCTGGCAACTCAAAGTTTTTCAGGAACAAACATCACAGATGCTGGGCAACTTAGCTCTTTTCCGAACCTCTAATGCCTTCACCCTTTTTTATGCCCTCCTTTACACTCATGACTTGCACGATGAATAAGAATAAGCATAAAAAGTCTGGATCCATTACTATATAATAGGCGATCTCTCACACACTCTTTCACTGACACGCACATACACACACACACACCACTGTGCCACCAGAATCACAATTCTGAAAGGATTTCAATTAAAAATACATGAAAAGATTTTGCCAAAATTAGTTGTCCAGTTTTATAGAAAGCTCCTGTGCTTTTATGTGGTACACAGCTTATACTATACATCTTAAAATCAGAAGGCAGATAAGTGACTATCATTTATGGCACATGAAAAAGACAATGACTAAGTTAAAGTCGTCTCCCTCCCCAGCACTAACCAAACACATGTCATTAGTATCTTTCTTTTTTTTTTTTTTAATTGTTGGGGATTCATTGAGGGTACAATGGTTGCATTTGTTGGGTAAAGTCCCTCTTACAATCGTGTTTGCCCCCAAAAGGTGTGGCACACACCAAGCCCCCACCCCCCTCACTCCTTCCTTCTCTCTGCTCTTCCTTTGTACCTTTCTTTTGACTCTGCTTCACTTGTTAAATGTTTTACCTTAATATATTACAGTTTATATTGTTAAACGTGTGTCAAAAAACATAAACAATGTACAGCAGAACCAGGTCAGCAATTCAGGAAGAATTTCCAACGCTGCAGTCTCTGTAGTCGCACAATAGGAAGGTGTTTTGCATTTGGTGCACCAAGGAATGGAAAAAGGTAAGAAAATGGGGAAATTATACTCCAAGTAGGGAACCAGCTTCTTTGAATTCTGGTGTATTCATTATTAATTTCCATAACCCTCTTTGTCCTCCAGGTTCAGTCACAGCAAGCCCCTGAGGCTTTTGCAATTCTTTTTTTTGAGACAGAGTCTCATTATGTTGCCATCGGTAGAGTGCAGTGACGTCACAACTCACAGCAACCTCAAACACTTGGGCTTAAGCAATTCTCTGGCCTCAGCTTCCCAAGTAACTGGGACTACAGGTGCCCGCCACAACACCCAGCTATTTTTTTGTTGCAGTTGTTTAGCTGGCCCCGGCTGGGTTCAAACCCCACCTTTGGTGCATGTGGTTGGCACTATAACCACTGTTCTATGGGCGCTGAGCTGCTTTTGCAATTCTAACATACAAAAGAGTCCTTTCCACTTGGCTCCGGTAGCTCAGGTGGCTAGGGCGCCAGCCACATACACTGGAGCTGGCAGGTTCAAATCTAGCCCAGGCCAAAAAATAGCTGGGCGTTGTGGTGGGCACCTGTAGTCCCAGCTACTTGGGAGGCTGAGGCAAGAGAATCGCTTGGGTCTAGGAGTTTGAGGTTGCTGTGAGCTGTGACACCAGGGCACTCTACCCAGAGCAATAGCTTGGACTCTATCTCAAAAAAAAGAGAAAAGAGACTTTTCTTCACTCCATGACCTTTCCTTACCTCACTCATCTTTCTCATTAGCAAATGAGTCCCCCTCCAAAGGTCTTAGTTCCATCTCTATAAACTATGGAGAAGGGGAGCCAGCTGTCCTTACCTGTATGACCCTTAAGTTTCCTTGCTAAACCTATTATGCTATACCCAGACCAGATAGTATCAAGATATTCCATATTTCTAAAGAAAAGAGGGTTACCATAAGTAAGACTGTCATTCATTTAATATTCCCCAAAAAGTTCATCCCTCTCATTCTTAGCACCAGTGAAGCTGAGAACAGAACTCACAGTCTCACTCTTCGAGATCTTCTTCCCAAATGCTTTGATGCAAATAAAATCAATGGCACAGACAGGGAAGTTTCTAGGCTAGGAAAATGCAGTAGGGGTTGAAAATAAGCATCTTCAAAAACAAAATATTCTAAAGGAGAAATTCAAGGCTTTAAGCAACCTAAGTAAATCTCTAAAAACAATAACAACAACAAAGCCCAAAATGGAATAAGCAATTATCATCCAGTAATTAAACCAGACATGTCTAAGGGATTCTTTGCTTGTGAGAGGTCTCTTGGCTCAACTCAGAGATCCATGCATGAGACCCTGCTGATCCTCTCCCAAGCTAAATTCAGGCTGCTGAAGTTCAACACAATTCCAGCAAAATGCAACCCCACAGATTTCTAGTTGAATATTGTTTCGGTGATCTCCTGTTCTCTTCTACGCAAACTGTTAGATTGGTCTCTCAAAGAAGTCCTTAAACATATAATGTGCCAGGGCTGATTTCTGTTCATAACATCTAAGCAAGCAAGCAAAATGTCATTCTTGGGGACTATAAGATAGAAGGGCAGGCCAGGCAAGGTGGCTAATGCCTGTAATCCTAGCACTCTGGGAGACTGAGACAGGTGGACCACCTGAGCTCATGAGTTCAAGATCAGCCTGAGCCCGAGTGAGACCTCATCTCTAAAATTAGCCGGGTGTTGTGGCAAGCTCTTATAGTCCCAGCTACTTGGGAGGCTGAGGCAAGAAAATCGCTTGAGCCTAAGAGTCTGAGGTTGCTGTGAGCTATGAGGCCACGGCATTCTACAAAGGGTGACAAAGTGGGACTCTGTCTTCAATTAAAAAAAAAAAAAAGAAAGAAGAGCATTCGAATATTGAAGAAGACAGCAACATAAGCACTCCATAGGCATACAAGAAAGAGGTAATGCTCACATAGGCCTAAGAAACAGGAAATGGGAGTCAGGATCCCAGAAAAATGCTCTGATGCAGCCCAACAATAAGGACGAATAGGGACTCTTAACACAGAAACAGGATAAGGCTGGGGGCAGGGTGCAAGCACAAAAAATCAACCCATAGGCCCGGAGAACATCTTCACACACAGTGCCCATTTATTTTATACCTGAGGCCCAGACAGTACAGAAGTTTCTGATTTTATAAGAACCATGTCCACAATCTGGAAACAACTAAATTTCAAGCCTACTGAGAAGCATCCCTCTACTGTAGTCTCTAAAGTCCCTAGAGAAGCAAATAAGGAAACACTGCTACCGGGTACCAGTGAGCGCTGCCGACTTACCAGGCCTAGGAAATGTCTGAACAGAGTCTTATTCAAGCCAAGGGAAAACGCTGTTAAAACACACAAAACTCCTTTGACTAATGTGAGGGGGGAAAGAACCTCTATAATTAACAGAAACTGTCACAGGCATTGGGGGCCTCCGACGTGTACAACGCAAACCACTTGAAAAGGCCCGGTCTTCCAGTAGAAGGCTGGGGTTTGTGAGTGGGGCTCCAAAGGGTTGGGGACAGCTTTTCCAAAAGAATCCCACCATATTAAAAAAAAAAGAAAGAAAGAAAGAGAAGAAAAGGGGGTTGGGGGAGAAAGGAAAAACCCAAACCTCAGCTTAATGTTTTTCCACCACTGGAAGTAAAAAGCAAAAAAGAAGGAGAAAAGTCCAAATGCAACCAGTTTTCAATTAGGGCCTAATGAGAAAGAAAAGTGGCAGTGCTATTACAGATCTGGGGAGGAAGAAATGCAGTCAATGACTTTAGTTTGGGCTGAGCCATCCACTTGAAAGCTGTGATGATTAGAGGGACAATTTATGGTGAGAGATGGTGGAGGGAAAGGGAGGGACAGAAGAAGAGAGCCTGGGGGCTGACTGATCTTGCAAATCAAGAGCCAGAGCAGATAGTCAGAGATATGTATTGACTGGCTCTGTCATACAAAGCATCACACAAAGGGCTAGGAGGAGAACTAAAGATCACAACCTGAAGAGGCTATAAACACTGTCCCTCTTAACACTCAGGCACTATATAGTACATGGAAGATACACAGAGAAAATTTAATCCTGACATTTTTTATATGCAAAGTCCTCTGACAATTTATGTGGTCTCTCTCTGCATTTCTCCAGCTCCCTACTCATTTCCATTAACGATGCACAGAGACCCAAAAGAAAATGACGCTATCATCAAATATAATTCTTGAATGAAGTGATTTGGATTTGCCTCAGTACCAAAAGCAGCCAGTCAAGGCATACCCTGGCTTAGGCAGGCTGAGATACCAAATCAATACAGAGAATCTCAGAATAGCTGGAAGGGCATTTTCTGCTTTCTTTATGACACCAAAGAACTCAGGTCAATTTTCTATTCAAAGCCCATAACACCTAAGAACAAGCAGAAAGGAACTAGAAATGAGCACCCTTATACATGTCTATAGGAAGGAAGGGATCAGCTGGTTCCATTCCACATTTGCAATAAACAAAACAGTTAGACTGGTAGAGACACGGAATACTTTCTTCCCCTCGCTTTTGCTCTCGGGTACCCTCTCTCTTGTTGATTTAGTTCAGGCAACTTGGAGGAGGGGCAGGAAGGGCTAGGGCAAACATGTCACAGCCTGTAGTGAATAGGGCCAACAGAAAGGAGAAGCAAAGAACAGAGCTGAGAGGAGAGGAAAAGAGGAGAGGCCTCTCTTCCCATCCCACAACCTGGGCTCCATCCAACACAAAGTTAATTCCTAACCTCGGCTTCACCACCCTGCCCACTGCTTGCATGATTTATCCCCCTATCTGCCTGCATCGCCTTTACAAGCCTCCCAGCCCTGCACACCATTATAAAAGCTGTCTGTGCTGCTGGCTCGACCTGGCCTGGCCCGGGCTCCTGCCACGGTAACCCTTCCCCACCCCTTCATTTTACAAGTCTTCCGCCATCATGGAAATCTGAAATCCCACGAAAGAACAGTAAACATCACAGGGGAAAGAAAATACCTAGCCAGGCTACTCTGGACAGCAGAGTCACAAATGAATTGATGTCTCTAAGCCAGGTATGAAGGCCTCTCAGCATCAGTGAGCTGCCTTCTTGCCTAGTGTCACCTGGACAGTAACAAAGAGATGCACACACAGATGCCAATCCTTCTATGGGGCACAGCCACGCATCCTGGTGCCCTGGGAATTCCCAGGCTCAAGGAATCAGCCAGAATGTCGGGGCAATTCAGAAGTAAACACAGGTGTCAGGTTTAAAGAACCATGTGGAAATGTGAAATTTTAAAGAACGGAAAGAGACTAAACATTATTCAAACCACAAACTAAGAATCGGCTCTGCCACCTTCTATGGGCTTCTGAGGGAGGCAGCATGATGCAGTGGAAAGAGCATGGGCTTTGGATTCAGTTGACTGGGTCTGAAAGTTGGCTTCATCATTTATTTATTAACTATATGACTTTGGGCAACTTATATTTTCTAAATTTCTGTTCTATTCTCTATACCATGAAAGAATATCAACTTGTAAAAAGGTTCTGAAGATTAGTAAGATTTTCAGCCAGTTTGCCTCACACACAACAGATATAAAAATGATAGCTATTAAGATTATTTGAGATGGTCTCGGTCCCCATAGATCAGTAGTTAGGGCACCAGCCACATACACTGAATCTGGAGGATTCAAAACCGGCCCGGGCCTGCTAAACAATAATGACAACTACAACAAAAAAATAGCTGGCCATTGTGGCAGGCACGTGTAGTCCCAGCTACTTGGGAGGCTGAGGCAATAGAATTGCTTAAGCCCAAGAGTTGGAAGTTGCTATGAGCTATGACGCCACGGCACTCTACCAAGAGCAATGTAGTGAGACTCTGTCTCAAAAAAAAAAAAAAGATTATTTGAGATGTTAGACATCCTAAAATCGAGGATGGGAGGACGGGGAGGACCTATTCCTTCCTCATGCAAATTTAGCCTTTTTAATAGATTTTCCCTTTATTCCATGTAAATTTCCCCTTTCTAAATCAGATTCTACTGTTTGACCTCCTGGCCAGAGAATAAGCCAAAAGGAGTACCCTGGTCCCTTTATAACTCTGAATTCATATAACCTAGTTCCGCTCCTGGTTCTCCTTACAAGGGCCCCATTTGCTCCTCTAGCCTCAGTTTACAAAGATTGTTCTTCTTTCTCTTCATATGCCTCAAAAGAAACTTCCAGCACCCACTAGATTCCATTCTTTTCATGAAATGCTGGACTGCCCTATTATAACAGTCTTAGCCAGAAGTCAGAGTTCATACCTTCCTCAACTAATTCAGTGGAGAACAGACACCAGGGAATTCTTCATGAGTCTCTAAGGGTCTGAAATGCTCTGCCAATGAGACTGAGTGCTCCCCAGAGCTCTGTTATTCACTTGGGAGTAGGTAGTGGAGAGGGGGTGGGAGAGGGCAGGAAGAGAAGAGAGCCTTGATTCAGGGGGCCAGACTGAGCCCGCTACAGGCCAGGCTCCACTGAGGTTTCTCGGGTGAAAAACACCTCTGTGATGGCTGTGTCTGTAAAGCGGATGGAAATGCCCATAAAGCCATATCAAACCCTGTGCAAAGAAGGACAGGGATATATATAGAACCAGGAACCAAAGGGGCCACAGGGGATTCAGGCGGACAGCTCCGCCCAGCCCTTAAACCCGCCCCAGGGAAGGAGGGGAGGCCCAAGCAACAAGCTCACGGAATGAAGGTTGGAGACAGCCGGAGGGAGTGAGGAAATTAGGGGCGTCAGGGACAATGCTGGAAGACAGCTAATGGCCAGGTTGTGAGAATCAGTGAGGACTGGAGGAGCCTGGGCCTGCTCCAGCACAAGGATGCTGAAGAGCACACTCTGAGTGTTCGCAGATCCTGAGATGACTTATAAACCCTCTGCTGTGGTGTCCCACGGTCTTGACAGTACTCCGCTTCCTTCTCAGAACCAATGAGCCTCTAATAAACAGGCTTTCCTTGTCTACTGCTGTCCCAACTGGCACCTCCAGTTTAAATTAGTCCAGGGGCTGAAATTCTCCATTCCTCACTCCCTTAGCCCTACTTCCAGGCTCCTAGAGAAACTGGAGTTGGGGACAAGTGAAAAAAAGAAATCTATCCATAGAGAAACATCCTGAAAGATGGAAATCTGTCAAAAGATGGAAAGAAATTCATAGAAAGGAAAGAGAGCCTAACAGAATGAGATAAGAGCCTTAGAAACCTTGGCATATGACAGAAACAGCACTAAAGGAGATAGTGTCACCAAGGACAGAAAGTAAACTAACTGGCTCTTCTATTTCAATTTTCTGGAATTCCCTCCTCTCTACCAATCTTCTTGCCAAAGGAAGATGTTAGAGGTACAGATCCGGGTGATGGGGAGTTAGAAGACACTAAACCCACAAGAATTCTCACCCTGGTTACCAGCCCAGTAACCAATCCCCTACTGTCCCCATCCCCAATTCAGAGAATCTTCCTCTCTGAATCCTGATTCTTTCCCCCAGCCAGCACAAGTATGACAATGTTTTGGCGCCACCTGCTGTCCTTTCTTGACAGCTGAGTGGATCCTTGAACTGGGTGGGTGACAAGTTTACCTTTCTTAATTCATCATAAACCCTAAAGGAATTGAATCCAAGAAAACAGAAAATACAATATAGGGAATATTCCTACAGTACACACTGAAAAAATCTGATGCCTGGGTTTTCCTGTTTCCTGGGACAGATGTCATAAGAACTCCTGTTAGCAAGAACCTTCTCATGAGATTTTTATTTCTAGTCTTGCTCTTTTGAAGTTACTTCTCCAAGAGTCTTGTTGATTTGAGAAAGGCAAATATTCAAAAAAGCCTTTCTGTACTTTAATAGGGTCCATATACATTTATACATATGTGTAGAGACAGGATCTTGCTCTGTTGCCCAGGCTGGAGTACAGTGGTGTGATCATAGCTCACTGTAGCCTTGAATTCCTTGGGCTCAAGCGATCCTTCCACATCAGCCTCCAAAGTAGCTAGGACTACAGGTGTGCACCACCACACCTGTAAATTTTTTTCTTTAGAGCCAGGATCTTGCTATGTTGACCAGACTGATCTTAAACTCCTGGCCTCAAGTGATCCGCCTCAGCCTTCCAAAACATTGTGACTGCAGGTGCGAGCCACAATGCCTAGCTACTTTTTCTGTTTCATAGACAGAAACAGGCTGGTCTTGAACTCTTGAGCTCAAGTAATCCCCACTTCAGCCTCCCAGAGTGCTAGGATTAGAGGTGTGAGCCACTGCACCCAGCCTCTATTTTTTAATTATTTATATATCACACTGTTTTCGTTTTCTTGTTGGGTTTTTTTTTTTTTTTTTGAGACAGAGTCTCACTATGTCACCCCTGGTAGAGTGCCGTGGCATCACAGCTCACAGCAACCTCAACTCTTGGACTTAAGCGATTCTCTTGCCTCAGCCTGCCAAGTAGCTGCGACTACAGGCACCCACCACAATGCCCAGCTATTTTTTTGTTGCAGTTGTCATTGTTTAGTTGGCTCAGGCTGGGTTTGAACCCGCTAGCCTTGATGTATGTGGCCAGCACCATAACCACCATGATACAGGCACTGAGCCTCATTTTCTTGTTTGTAGGCAGAAATTCTAATTTTGCACCATGTAAGGTGATCTAATGTTTGTTATCAAACATTATAGTGTCACCCAACAAGCAATGACTTGGGTAGTTTATACTGCTCTACCATTCCTATGCCCTTACTATGGGAAAATATTCTTTTTTTTTTTTTTTGAGACAGAGCCTCACGCTGTCACCCTGGATAGAGTGCTGTGGCATCACAGCTCACAGCAACCTCCAACTCCTGGGCGCAAGCGAGTCTCCTGCCTCTGCCTCCCAAGTAGCTGGGACTATAGGTGCCCGCCACAACACCCGGCCATTTTTTGGTTGCAGCCATCATTGTTTGGCGGGCCCGGGCTGGATTCGAACCTGCCAGCTCAGGTGTACGTGGCTGGCGCCTTAGCCCGTTGAGCCACAGGCGCTGAGCCAGGAAAATATTCTAATATGTAATAAGCTCTTTGAGAAATCAGTTCATCTCACAAATACAGACACTTGTTCATTTAAAAATATATTTCTGTACTACCTACAATGTACCAGGCGTGAACTGGAGGAATTGGAGGTGAGTAAGTTGTATGAATTCATACCCTCATGGAAGCTACCTTCTAGCATCCTTTATCTGACACATGAAGTTGAGTGCAGCAATTTCTTACTCATCTTAAAGAATACATTTGTGAACAGCAAAGATCAAGACAAAAATAAAGAGAAGGCATGGTGGCTCACACCTGTAATCTTAGCATTGTGGGAGGCTGAGATGGGAGGATCACTTGAGGCCAAGAGTTCATGACCAGCCTGAGCAACATAGCAAGACATGGTTTTTATTAAAAAAAAAAAATTAAAAAATTAGCTAAATGTGGTGGTATGTGCTGTAGTCCCACCCTACTTGGGAGTCTGAGACAGGAGGATCACTTGAACCCAAGTTTGAAGCTACAGTGAGCTACGATCAGACCACTGCTCTTCAGCCTTAGCAACGGTGAGATTGTCTCTTTAAAAAATACACACACACACACACAGAAGAAGACTTTATAAAAAGACAAAAATGAGTATAAGAGAAAGGATATATAGAGTAGGGGGCAATGAATGGGTTTATAAAAGGAATTGTTAATATTATTCATCTGGTTGCATTTTTTCCCTAAAACTCATTCCCAAACCTACCTCTAGGAACTGTATGCCAACTTCCAAGGTCAGCTTCCTCAAACCTCAAGATTTACAAATCTTTAGTGGAGAGAATGAAGGAGAGGTTATATTTTATTCAATACTTAGTATTAATAGCTTAAATTATATGCAAGTATTTTCCCAAATATCAACTCAGGAAGTATCTGGGGCCCCACCAACTGTACTGTAGTCTTGCAGATGAGAGAAAAGTTTCTGACAGGCCCTCCTATGAGCCAGTAAATCAAGTGGAATAGAGTCTGCCATAGAATCTCAGGGTTGTCCATGCATTTTTCCTAATCTTGCTCTCTAACTGTTCCCAAGCAGGACTATACTATACCAAAAATGAGGGAAAGAATCTTAAAGAATTCTAGAAAAGAAGTTTCCAAAGCTTCCCTAGTAACATATTCTAGTTAGGTAAAAGATTCTTCTCTCTACTTCAACTATATCCTCATTGCTACAATTTAAGTTTATCGTTTCTTGTACTGTCTTGAATGAAATATGCAGGAAGGCTGTTTACCATCCTACCTGTACTAATTAATTACTCATACTTAAAAGAAAGATCTACTATTCAATCTAATCTCTGAATTAAAATAATTCCACTGTCCTTGAATTTTTCCTTTTTATTTTATATCCATCTCTTTTATTATTGTCTTGAGTTCTCTACGTGCACTAAGACCCTGATGCATCTTTCTCTTTTTTTGCAGTTTTTGGCCGGAGCTGGGTTCGAACCTGCCACCTCCGGCATATGGGGCCGGCGCCCTACTCACTGAGCCACAGGCACTGCCCCAACCCTGATGCATCTTTCAAACATGATACTAAAATCCTAGGAGCCCAGCTAATGCCAAATACAATGGTAAAATGGCCTGGGGTTCTCATGTTATTCTTTTAATTACAGTCTGGAATTACATTCACGTTTTTAAATACTCAAGCTATGCCAAGGACTATATCGCAATTGGGAGCTCTTACTAGTTAAATCTTTCAGGGAAAAACGAGGTTGGGAGCATAATTTCCCACCAAAGGAGCAGAAGACTATTTTATAGGAAAGAAGTCCTATTAAACAAGATAGTGGACCAGAGCTAAAGGATCTCAAAAGGGAACAGCAAACAAGGCTGCTAAGCAGGGAGCCCAGAAGAGTGTTTATAGGGGCTTTATGCTTTGTTGATAGTTATTAAAGAAGTCACAGGAAATTTTACTTTGCTTTCCTTAGATCCACCTCCCTTTTAAGAGCTCCCTGGGAATCCCTCACTAACTTGCCCACAGACAATGACTTCCTCATCTGTCCTTCAGCATTTGGTGTTTATCTCTATTATAGCATTCTTACCTAGGTAAGGTAAGTGTGCGTGCACTGTCTCCCCTTCTGAGCAATATGCTTCCTGTGGCAGGAATCATGTCAGTTACCTTTGTTCCCCTAGCACAGTAGGGACTTAAAAATGCCAGCTTCCTATCCTCTGTGGTACTAGTACAAGAACGTAAACCCAGCGGTATTTAGTAAATGCTGTATATAGATGATAACATTAATAACAGTCATCCAGCACAACTCTACTAAGTTGTCAGACCAGTTTAGGATATTGGCATTAGAACTCCTTTTTTTCCTGGCCCAGACATTTACTCTTAAGATTTGCCTACTCCTCAACAGGCTCCAGGAAATAGGGTTAGTTTTAAGTTCTAGAAACTCTAACTATTCCTGTTTTCTCCAAGCTACGGGCCTGAAGGAAGACTGCAGATACTTCATGCATATTGATGAGCCTCTGCGGTCACATGAATATTAACAACACCCTGTGGCTTTCGGGAATAGCAGCCCTGCTAGAAGGTCTAATATTAACTTTGGCTAGGCTGAAAAGGTGGGAAGAGTATATGTCCATACATCCCCACGGGGAATAATGAGTGGACAGCAGAGTCCAGACTGGGGGCACTCGTTATGCAAACACTAGACATGCAGGCAGTTAAGAAAAGACTAAACATTGTGCTCTATATACTTGGCACCAGGGGCTCTGTTAGCCCTAGGCAGGAATCCCCAATTCTCAAGCTTTGCAGAAGTTAGGATGTAGAAACTAAATCGTATTCAATTCAGAAAAAAACTGGTAGAGACACTGCCCTCGTTCGATAGCTACA
This sequence comes from Perodicticus potto, assembly GCA_963574655.1. Lineage (NCBI taxonomy): Eukaryota > Metazoa > Chordata > Mammalia > Primates > Lorisidae > Perodicticus > Perodicticus potto. Next base: position 8,666 of record CAUYRH010032531.1, on the reverse strand, counting down.
GCAGATGGGGAGGGAAGGTTAAAAGATCACATTAGACAAACACCAGAATCAAATCATAATGCTTAACTAGATAACAAAGACATATTTTGTAGGTGACACATTAACAGTACTGAAAGATCAGACTGTGGCGTTTCCAGCCCCAAACCCTCCATGACAGTAGTAGACACAGAGAACAATGACTTAGGTTGAAGAGGAAAGCTATTCTAGGACTGAAGCAGTAAAAGACAGAATGGGTCAGGTTCTTCCCATACCTACAGATTCTGAATCCAGGTGACATTAGAAAGAATGATGACCATAATTAAAAACAAACAAAACAAAACAAAACAAGCCATCAAACCAACAAGAAGTACTGTGAATCAGAGTCAACCAAAGAAACCCAGCCCTGGATCTAAGTTCAAAACCTACTTCTATGTCAGAAGACAGAACTATTAAAAAGAAAAGCAGGGTAAGTGGCCCCACGCAGTGGTTGGAATTAATGCTAATAACTTCCCCTTACTAATACAGCAGGACAGACTATCCTTACAACTAGAAAAGCACCTCTTTATTACTCTAACCTGATCTTACTCAAAGTTCTTGACCCCTTAGCTCTGCCAGAAAAGCTGACCCAGTCCCCAGCACCCATCTCAGGAGCAACAGAGAGGCCCGTGGGCCTAGCTGAAGTGGTGAGAGGCCACACCTAGGAAGAGGGTGGGGGCTGCTCCTGGGAGCAGTGTTCTGTCACACAATTACCATATTATGTAGCTCTAATAAAAAGAAATACTTGAAGTTTTATTAGTGCCATATAATAAAGTATTTATAGAATTCAGATGGGGGAGGCAGAGGTAGAGAGAGGGGGAGAGAAATCGAGGGAATCAGAATTGTTAGCCCTGGCAACAACAACTCCCAGTATTCACCATACTTAGTAAACTTCAAAGCCTTCAGCTGGGTCATCAGGCCAACTCTCACTAACCCAGATCAAGGTGGCCAAATGTCCACTCCCTCTCCTTTACAGAATGTCTCTGACTTCTTCCTGGTTAAGAAAGAAAGAGAACTAGGAGGAACAGACAGGAGGAACAAGGAGTATCAAGAAACCCATGCAGAGACTAGGCCTGAAAACGCTGGGGCAGAGGACAGGGCATCAGTTGAAAGAATGAGCGGAATGTGAGCTTTAAAAGGTTCCATTCTGAAGCTAAACTTCTAAGTTCTCAACATTCAACCTACCTGACAGCTTTGAAATTTACCAAAACAGGGTTTTCCATCCTTGTGCTGGCCCCTCTGCACACCTCTCACACTCCCCACTGGAACCACACTCTGCACGCACCACCACCACGAGAGCAGTGCACCCCACACCTACTCCGACCACACAGCACACACCCATAACACCCAGTTTCTCCCACACAACCCCCACCCCCATACACACACATGGTTTTCACAGCCACAGTGCACACACACACACAGCATGTTCACCACAACACACTCCTTCCCAAGGCCATGGGCTGCCTGAATTCCCCGGGCATCTTCCCAATTTAAGACACCTCATAGATAAAAACATTTTCTGAATCTACACCCCTTTTTAACATTTCAAAATTCTCTATTACCCAGAAAATCTCCCCAAAGACAGAGAGAGAGAGAAGTGAGGGCTGTGACATTATTACAGAGAAGACTATAAACGGAACAAATATAGTGCTGCTTTATTACAAGGCAGTGTGGGGTTGGTGGCTGGCTGATTACAGGGACACTCCCCAGAACGCTCTGCAGTCCCAGACCTCAATAAAGCCCTTCAACTGAGGGGCAATTGGATCCAGAGGCCCCATAGACTCCCTTCAGATTCCAGTCCAGGATATGGTATCTGCCTTGGTTGAAGATAAGGAGGAAGGCAAACACAATCTAAGAACACCCATGCTTGGCAAAGAGCCACCAGGCTATCTTCTCACAGGCAAACACAATTAGCATGATCTGGGTTTTTTGACATCAACAGATTCCAATCTTCAGAATTTTTTTTTAAAAAAGCCCTAGAAAAATCAAGAACAAAATTGATAGATTTAAAACCCATACATGGCCGAGCATAGTGGCTTGCTCCCATAATCCTAGATCTCTGTAAGGCCAAGGTAGGAGGACTGCTTTAGTTCAGGAGTTCAAGACCAGCTTGAGCAAGAACAAGACGTTGTCTTTACCAAAAACAGAAAAATTAGCCCAGCACGGTGGTAGGCCCCGGTAGTCCTCACTACTCAGGAGGTTGAGGCAGGAGGATGACTTGAACCCAGGAGTTTGAGGTTGCTGTGCACTAGGCTGACATCCTGGCACTCTAGCCTGGGCAACAGAGTGAGACTTTCAAAACAAAACAGAACAAAACAAACAAACAAAAAACCACACATCAGGAATAGTGCAGACTAAGGGTTAAGAATGGATTAGAGGATAGAAAGAGAAGCAGAGCAGCTTAAGTAACTAAAGCAACCCATATTACACATAAAATCATATAGAAGGAAAGAGTGGGAAATCCACAAGTCCTCTCCTCTGGGCTCTGGGCTCTGGGCACACTGCGTCCCTTCTTGGGTGACTCACAGTGGGATCACCTTCACCCCCTGCTTCATGTGGTAAGGGCCTTTTTATAAGGAGACACACCGCGAGCCTTCTCCTCCTCCATCCCTGCAAGCCAAGGGAATTGCGTCACTGACCTCCACACACACTCACTCCCTCCTCTTTCTAGCCGGCCACCACACAAGGGATCTTGTCTTGTGGTCCCTGCGATCCTTTCATCTGGGCTCCAAACCCACTGTCACCTTGGCCCTGAATCACTCCTCAGGAGACACTGGGAAAACAAAGCCGGACAAAGAGTGTCTGGGTCCTGTATGGCTAGAATTTACTGATCCCTACTGGTGAGGGAACCTGGGCTATGCTCTTCCTGGGCAGAGCACAGGAATAATTTTGAACTTGGCATTGTGGCCAGGCCTGCCTACAGACTAGGTTTCCACTGATTTGGGAGATACCAATTTACTCCAGCTCCCAAGAGCTGAAGGATAAAAAGGGCTGAGAGACATTCCCAAAGGTTCTAGCTTCTCTGCTTTTACTTGTTCAGTGGCTGGGGAATTGCTAGGGTTGGAAAAGGGCCAGCAAGTACCCACCCCCCAGCTCTGTTCTCATTCCCTTTGAATATTCTGTTTGGAGGGCAGCCCCAAGGAAAACATTTTGGCAGCTGAAAATGTCACTGTTTCTCAGATCCCTTTCCAAGATAGAGGATTCCCTCCAATTTAGTCTCAGCTCAATTCCATGTCTCATGGTCCTGACATTTTTCCTGACCTTCTATGTGATGATACTCCACTTTGGGGCTTTGCCATTTTTATCTAATTTCAGAACCTGTGTTAAGATGAGTTATAGGAATGCTGTTTACTCTGAGTTTTTGCCCTTCTCAAATACATTTCATTAGAAAAACGCTTCTGAGACCATGTGGGATAGTGGGGGAAATTGCTGTACTAGAAAGTCAAAGGATGAGGTTCTGGTTTCTACCACAATTACTTGTGGGACTCAGGGTCACTCAATTTTTCTGAGCCAACCCATCATATCTCTTCATTCTTAAGTGGCCCTAAGTATGCTTTACGAAAAAAAAATAACTATGTCAATTCGGTCTTCTTTTTATCTGAGTAGGTAATCAATATTCAATTTGTCTTGAATTTTACTCAATGAATCTAGTGAACGGAGCCAGAAAAAATATCAGTGGTGATATGGCCTGTGATAGAGCAACTAAAGCAGCACATGAGGGCAACTAAACTGAACTCAGAGGGCCCAGGAAAATCTCCTTGAGGATGTACATCTTCATTGGAATCCAAACAATGACTAGGAAGAGACCCAAGTGAAAAGGTAGCCAGGGGTGTTCAAGGATGGCTCTAGGAACTGACATCACTTCACTGTGACCAAGTGTAGATTTGGAAAAGCAAGGTAGAGTGTAGATGGGAGTAGGGGGTGAGTGTGGCCTAGCAGAAGAAAAGGGGATAAAGATAGGATGTAAGTAGTGGCCAGATCATAAAGAGCTATAATGGTTTATTAAGAAATGTACTTTACCAATCAGAAGCCATTGAACAGTTCTAAACAGGGACATGTGACCAGATTTACTTTGATCAGAAGCTTTAGTTTCTTTTCTTGATTGCAGGGTTAGTGGGGTATTAGAAAGAGAAAAGAAGCAGAGGTTCAGATCAGGCCTACTTCTTACCTTTCCATGGAACCTAGCAGGTCCCCTTCCTTCCTCACAGGACTCCCCAGTCCTTTAAATTCTTGGCTTACTTTCCAAACAATCTTCCCTCTCAGCAACGAAAAACCTTTCACTGTGTGGCAAGTTCTTTCCAGCTAGCTGTCTACTGACCAGAGGTTTTAGTCTCCTTTCTTTAATATTACTCCCTCACCAGCATCCTCCAAATAGGGCTGCCAACTAACACAGAAAATAATCCACAGTTCTAATCCAAGGCCCATTTCTTATCTCTTTCTCAAATTCCACTAACTCTCTCAATATTTACCTTTCGCCACAATCCAAGATCTTTCAATCTCTGAATATGGTGGCCTCCTAAGGAAGACTAAGATAATGCTGACCAAATAGGTGATCAATCTACATGAGAAAGACTTTATATCTAGATGATAATGACAGACTAGCAAATGAACTCTTTGAAAACATCCATTCCTTTTCTTTCTTCTTTATCTCATAAAGTCCTCTAGAGCTACAGTTTAAGATTTAGAATCAATACCCTATGTGGAAATCATCATGGTCATTATTAACTTTATCTCTTGACCTTATACCATTCAACTAACCTTACAGTTAAAGAATCTTGGCACTGGGGAAGAAAGCGTTCTACTTCATTGTCAGAACTCTTTGGCATGACTTGGTAATTGAGATCAAATTATGTCTTGCTGCCTGAAATTTCCTTAAGAATTCCTTATTCTAACTGAACAGGTTTAGAGTAGAATCTCTGTATCCAATAGAAGATAGCTCAACTCGGCTCGGCGCCTGTGGCTCAGTGGGCTAAGGCGCCAGCCACGTACACCTGAGCTGGCGGGTTCAAATCCAGCCCGGGTCCACCAAACAACAATGACGGCTACAACCAAAAAATGGCCGGGCGTTGTGGCAGGCGCCTGTAGTCCCAGCTACTTGGGAGGCAGAGGCAAGAGACTCGCTTGAGCTCAGGAATTGGAGTTTGCTGTGAGTTGTGATGCCACAGCACTCTATCCAGGGTGACAGCTTGAGGCTTTGTCTCAAAAAAAAAAAAAAAAAAGGAAATAGCTCAACTCACTAGGTCTTAAGGTTCTAGAACAATACTATTCAAAGTATGATCAGCAAACTGGTACTGATCCGTGAACTCTTTGTAATTAGTCCATGATGAGGTGAGTATAGAAACTCAATGTAAGCATTTAAAAACTTTTATAGCAATTTAACATTGCCAGAACATCCAAACACATGTTCAAAGGGCTTATCTCCGTAAACAGGGCATAAAACAGATTGAGCAATTGTTGAACTTGTACATGTACAGATGGTACGTGCTAAATATTAGTTATGCACAGTAAGATCGTGAATCAGATTGCTTTGAAAAGCACTGTTCTAGAAGGTTTCTAGAAGGGAAGAGAAGAGAGATGCTAGGAAGACTAGCTTTCGTCTTTTTTACCTCTTTTGGGTTCAAGAGAGAGTGAATCTGCTGCCTATGAGGAACAGGAAGCTGCTCCCACTAAGCCACTGACTGTATGGGGTGAAGATGAGGGCAGGAGTTGGTGGCCAGGTTATCAGGCAATAACAAACTCAGCATCCAAGCACGCGACTTCCAGCAATGCAAGGAGTTTCCTTTGTTTTGGGAAAACAAGAGCTGCAAGAAGCCTCTCCTTGACACGTTCTTGCCTGGCCTTGGGAGGAACCCAACCACCCCCTACACACAAATAGGACAGTCCTGGCCAGTGACCAACAAGCCAGTACCCTGACCACAACCCCTGTTTGCTTTTCCTTTTCCACCACTTCCTCAATTCAAGGGCCACTGTGGGGCCATAGGTAGCTGCCAGCCTAGGTCACCCTTCAAGAACTTCACCCCCCATGACCCACTACCTAGTCCATACAACCCTTCTAATGTCCTTTCTATTGCCCCCTTCTCTCTATGGCTTGGTCTGAGAGTAAGGGCTTCTGGCCCCTTCCCTAGAGTTGTAGGTAGTTATGCCTCAGAATACCATTCCAGCAAAGGCCATGGTATGCTCTAGCAAACCAAACCCAAGAAGATCAGCATGTAGCCAAGTACCTGAGAAGAATAATATTTGAGGTTTCAAACAACCTCAACTATTCTGAATAACTAACTACTTTTATGTTATCTGAGTAGTCACTTGATTACATTAGATCCTCATCTTCAAGGACCCAGTTGTCACCAAGACTAAAATAGATAAAACAGGCTTGGTGCCTGTGGCTCAAGCAGCTAAAGCGCCAGTCACATACACCTGAGCTGGTGGGTTCAAATCCAGCCCAGGCCCGCCTGTAGTCCCAACTACTTGGAAGGCAGAAGCAGGAGAAACGCTTGAGCCCAGGAGTTGGAGGTTGCTGTGAGCTATGATGCCATTGCACTCTACCCAGGGCAACAGCTTGAGGCTCTCCCTTAAAAAAAAAAAAAAATAATATATATATATATAAAATTTTATATTTATAAAATTTATATATTTTATATATATATATAAAACAGTCAGCACCTGTAGCTAAGTGAGTAGGGCTCCAGCCACATGCACCACGGTGGGTTCAAACTTGGCCCAGCCAGCTAAAACAAAGACAGCTGCAACAAAAAAAATAGCCAGGCATTGTGGCGGGCACCTGTAGTCCCAGCTACTTGGGAGGCTGAGGCAAGAGAATCGCTTAAGCCCAAGAGTTTGAGGTTGCTGTGAGCTGTGACACCACAGCACTCTACCAAGGGTGACACAATAAGACTCTGGAAAAAAAATAGATAAAACAATGCCCCTACTCATGATGCAGAATGTCAAAACCAAACTTCCAAGGAGTTAGCTAGGAAGCTTAGGGCCAAAGATCAAAAAAATACACCACTACCTTTGAGCCTAGCCCTTTGAGGTATAAACTGAATAAATGTCTCAACCTCTCAGACTCACATGAAAATGCCATCTAGGACCAAAAATTTCAGGATACTTTTTCCAAGAACTCTGAGAAGTAGGCTAGCAAGTCCCGCTTATGACTTTACTATGATAAATCAAGAGCCTGGGGACCAGCAAACCTTCCTCCCTCTCTGATTAATCAAGGAGCTTACTCTTTACCCTGATAGTACAAGTTTCTATGAAGACTAATTTGTCCAGTAAGGGGAGGAATATGGAGGCGGGACTCCCCCCGCTCCAGGCCTCCTTCGTGCCAAAGAAGGAGGAAACAGAATAAGCAAAATAAAATTCATAAAGTGAAGCAGTAATTATGGTGTGGTCAACAAGAGGCTGCTCCTCAGGCCCATCATTATGTGGCTAAATTTAACGCCCTGCGTGGCCAGGGGAGCTGTGCGCCCCGGGCACCGTGTGTCCACACAGACGCCAGCTCTGCCACCTTTACCCGCTCGACAGCCGCCAGGGCTGCCAGAAAGCAGGTCACAATTTTTTTTATAGTCTGTTTACCAAGATGCTGTTTTTACTGCCGAGGTTTCTCTCATTTTATCTTTTTCCCTTTTCCCCAAACAGACTGGCCTGTATTTTCTGTCCTGTTTTTTTTCTTTTTCTTCTTTCTCCCTCTCTCAGTACTATTTTCAGAACTCTAATTTTATATGGTATGTCCCTTTTTTTTTTTTTGGTAAATATTTGCCATAACTAAGCCAGGCACATCCAGTTTAAAAGGCTCCGTCCCACAAAACATCAGGCCTTTAATGATACGCATCTCATTAGCTCGTTCTATGAAAGAGGGTATAGAAAAAAAAAAGCAATTACAGACTCTCTCATTTTTTATATCTAGAGAGACCTATATTTATATATGAGGACAAGTTGAAAACTGACATTCTGAGCTCCAATATGAAGCTAGTACAATGGCCATTTGATTCGGGCCTTTAGGTCTCAGAAGCAGTTTCAGGAGAGAGGGGTTACTGGGCTGTTTATCTTTTCAGGTTCACCCAGGGGGTTCTGACCCAATCAGTACAGTACATACTACAACCAGTTCTCAAACTCTGATGTGTTAGAATTCTGTATATCAGAGTAATGAAATTCTGGGAAGTCCTCTGACACTAAATTTCTAAAAATGGCTGTAAGAAAACAAAGAGGGGCAAAAGGGCACCAATATTTCCCTCCTTCACTGGCCACGGAAGTTAAAGAAAGTTAAGAAAATGATCAAAGAGAACCCTTCCAAGTTAGAACTTCCACACCTCCCACACACCATCCAAAGGGCTTCTCCAGTTCAGCAAAGCCCCAGAATTGAAGGGAAGATTTCTTTCTGTACATGTTAGGTTCTTATTGCTCTGAACATAAGGTACAAAAGTCCTCTCCAAATACTTGTCTGTGATGCTTTTAAACACTGCTTGATACTCTTAAGATGGTGCTAGAGGAGTCCTCAGTATTAAATGTTTTTGTTTTTGAGACAGAGCCTCAAGCTGTCACCCTGGATAGAGTCCTATGGCATCACAGCTCACAGCAACCTCCAATTCCTGGGCTCAAGCGAGTCTCTTGCCTCCGCCTCCCAAGTAGCTGGGACCACGGGCACCCGCCACAAC
>CAUYRH010032529.1:0-12983 GCA_963574655.1 Perodicticus potto | reverse complement strand
GGGTACAGGTGAACCTTGCTAAATGCAGAATACGAATGTCTTCATATAATAACGGAGAAACTGCCAGGAAGGCTATGTTAATCAGTTTGATGAAAATAGTTAAGATTATATATGAAACCAGCACATTGTACCCCTTGATTGTACTATTGTACACAGCTATGGTTTAATGATAAATATAATAAAAGAAAAAAAGAAAAAAAGAAAATCTGACTTTTAAGACCTGAACCTATACATCTCTTAGAAGAAAACATAGAGGAATAACTTTTCGACATTGGTTTTGGCAATGATTTTTTGACTGTCACGCTGAAACCTCAACAAAAGCAACTGCAAAAATCAACTGAGACTCTATCAAACTAGAAACCTTCTGTACATCAAAAACAATCCACAAAACTGAAAGGGACCCTACAGATAGAGAAAAAGATATTTACATACCATATATCTAATAAGGGATTAATATCCAAAATATATAAGGAATTCACACAAATCAATAGCAAAACATCAAATAAACCAATTCAAAATGAGCAAAGGACCTAAACAAATATTTTGCAAAAAATATATAAAAAGGCACAATAGGTATATCACTTATCACTAGGAAAATGTAAATCTAAACTATAGTGGGTTATCCCTTCACACTGCCAAAATGGCAATTACTGGAAAGATGAGAAATAACAAGTGTTGGCAAGGGTGTAGAGGGAACTGTTTCACGTTGTTAATAAGCATGTGAACTGATATGACCATTAGAGATAAAAGTATCAAAGTTTTTCAAAATATTAAAAATAGAACTACTGTATTACGCAACAATCCCTTTTCTAGGAAGAGACCTAAAGGAAATGAAATTCCCATCTAGTAAAGATATCTGCATTTTTATGTTCATTGTAGCATTATTCACAATAGCCAAGATGTAAAAGCAACGTAAGTATCTATTAACAGATGAATGGTGAAGAAATTGTAATGAATATGTATGTGTATGTGTTTGTGTATATACACATATGCACATACATGTATATATATATATATGTATATATATATATATATATGCACACACAGAGCAGCCTTAATAAAGAAGATCCTAACATTTGTGACAACATGAAAAAAGATGAAAAATATTATACTAAGTGAAATAAGCTAGACACTGAAAAAAAAATACCACATGATGTCACACATCTGCAATATAAAAAAGTCAAATACCAAGAGTTAAATAGTGGTTACCAGGGGTAGAGGGTAGGCATATTTGGTTTGGAAGTAGAATTAGGGAGATATAGATCAGAGGCTGCAATGTTTCAGTTACACAGAATGAAAGAGTCTAGAGATTGAATGAATAGCACAAATGACGTTTGTTAATAATATTATATTGTATACTGGAAGTTGGCTAAAAGTGCTCTTTTAGTGCTCTTTCAAACACACAAGAAAAAGTAACTGAGAGAATAGAAATGTTTTTATGTCTGACTCCAGTAACCATTGAATTATGTATATGTGTATCAAAATATGTCATACACCTTAAATACATACAATAAAAAATTAAATCAAGGCTGGCTGCTGTGGCTCACGCCTGTAATTCCAGTACTCTGAGAGGCCAAGTTGGATGGATTGACTGAGCTCGGGAGTTCTAGACCAGTCTGTGCAAGAGCGAGATCCCATCTCTAAAAATAGCTAGCCAATGTGGTAGGTGCCTGTAGTCCCGGCTACTCGGCAGGCTGAGGCAAGAGGATCACTTGAGTCCAAGAGTTTGAGGTTGCTGTTGAGCTATGATGCCATGGCACTCTACCCATGGCAACAGAGTGAGATTCTGTCTTAAAAAAAAAAAAGTCAATTTTGTCCTTTTCTAAAATCAGGTCTTTCTCCTTCAAACCATATTGCCACCAACTTGTAAAATAATATGTTTAAATTGTCCATTTTCATTGTTTTAGTTTCAATTTTTAGGTTAAATGCTGTATGTACATTGAACATTACTCTAAGAAGAGTCTTCTTAAGGTACTCTCCATTTTTTAAGTAGTAGCATGATTTAGAGGTGATTGTTTTATCCTGAATAACTGTAACGAACTCTTCACTCACTAAACACTTTGCAGTTTAATTCTCAGTTATATCAATTCACAAATTTAAATGAGCACAAACAACTTACTTGAAATAGTTTCATTTTAGAGGCTCTCAGATAAAAGATTTTAGCAATTAATTATATGTAAGAATATTTTTCCTTAGATCAGTCAACTTTTGCATATTTGATTCTCTAAAACCTATAACTGTTGTAACTAAATGAAAATCCATACTAGTTAGTGACTATTTGAGATAATTTGCATTCATTTTAATAAATTAACACTTCAAAACTATCTAATTTTCAAAGAAGCCTTACATGTGAATATAACATTATTGCAGCAGGCTGAATTAATTAGCTCCTGCTAAATTTCCCTAGAGCCTTTCTTTTACACCTTTCTGAAGAAGTTATGCTTTTTTTGATTTTTCACCCCCATAGGAATCAGAATAATGCACAAATACTTTCTACTCACTTTTTAAATGTATAAATTACCAATAGGTGTTATATTATGAGTTGAATAAATTTAAAAAATGATCCACACACGGAGAATGTGTAGGGAGATTTTAGAATTCACTTTTTTAAATTGAGAAATAAAAAAGTCAAAGATAGTTTTCTACTAATAAAAATTAAAAGTCAATTAAAGTTTTTTATGTGATTTAAGGATGCCCTCTAAAATTTTGGATCGAGTTATTTATTACACGAAGTATTTTCTTAATTAAGAAAAACACTACTTATTATCTTTTAGGAAAGACGAATCAAATGAAATATGATGTTATTCTAGAATGTTGTAAGAAATGATCAGTGAAACAAGAGTAAAAACTTGAAAAACATCAGCTATTATATAGCAGGTACAGAAGTAAACTTTATGTAATGACTGATATTCAACATTGAATGATATGATGTCTATAGAATGTAGACTATATTTTGGTTAATTTGTTCTCAAATTAAATGTAATTTTTAAAATCTTTATTTATTCCTTAAAATTACTCCTATATTTATACCTTAAATTAGGGGTTCTCAAACTTCCTGATGCCATGGCCTATTAATACAGTTCCTTATGTTGTGGTGACTTCCAACCATAAAATTATTTTTGTTGCTACTTCATAACTATAATTTTGGAACTGTTACGTATCATAATGTAAATATCTGATATGCAGGAGACCCCCAAAGGGGTCATAACCCACAGGTGGAGAACTGCTGCCTTAAATAGTCTTACTTGTACTAAAATAGTCTCTCATTTTATTATTTTTACTGTGAATTCACTGAAGGTGGAGACTGGATAATGGTCTACATTTCAATGCCTACATACAACATAACATGTAGTAAATGTTCCATCAATATTTTTAAAATAATTGATTATATAGGCATACATTTCTCAATTTTTAACATATAAAATGAGAGGCTTTACTCTGTGGTTGGTAGTCAAATATATTAGCCAACTGATCATAACTAAAATGATTAATTAGAAATCATTTTATACAAGGTACATTTCTTATTGAACAGATTATATGTAATACACTCTAGCTTTCAGTCACTCTTCATAAGAGCAAGGAGTTAGTTAGTAAAACATTTCCATAAAATCCTGATTCTGCTTTACTTTATCTCTCCTAATCTAGTATGAGGAAAATGTGTTATACAAATCAAGTTCACCATTGGTATTCTTCAAAAAGTTATCTCAAGCCTGGGCCCAGTGGCTCATGCTTGTAATTCTAGCACTTTGGGGGGCTGAGGTAGGTGGATTGCCTGAGCTCAGGAGTTCAAGATCAGCCTGAGCTAGAGCAATACCCAATCTCTATAACTAGCTGGGTGTTGTGGCAGGTGCCTATAATCCCAACTAATTGAGAGGCTGAGGCAAGAGGATCACTTAAACCCTAGAGTTTGAGGTTGCTGTGAACTATCATGCTATGGTACTCTACTGAGGGTGACAAAGTAAGACTATGTCTCAAAACACAAAATGTTATCTCAATTATCTTGGGTCATTTCAATGGAAAAGGTAGAAATTCAATAACTACACATAAGCATACAATAAAAGCTATTATTAATAATCAGTTTAAATATGTTAATTATTTATTGTAATCATAGACATAACATGAAAGCAGTTCATATTCCCATAGTAGAAATCATCTCTAAACAATTTTATTTGTTTTCAGAGTCTAAAAATATGTATTCACTTATGGTTCTTTTGTAAATAAACATGCTAAAATTTGTACCTTTATTCAATCAAACATTGTGATATATGATGTATTAGCTAAATACTGAATGTAGTAATTCCATGACTTAACCAAAAGATTATTTTCAAAATAATCCTGACTATATTTTAGAATGATAAATTTTCTAACTGGTATACAATATATTTGATATGATATTTGTAAAATAAATATAATCATAAATGGCTCATCATCTGTATGTTGACTAAATTTGCCAGTAATTAAGAGATTAAATAGGAAAAACATCTTATATTTAATTTCTTAATATTGTTGATAAGTATAAAACATGGAATACATTCATTAACTTGTCATTATATTTTTATGATTGCATTTGATGCTTAGTGGAAAATGAAACAAAATTCCTGCAGGTAAATATTTTCCACTCAAGCAAATCAATCATTATAAACATAATCAATATCACAAGTTAAAATTTAATTAAAAACTTGGCTATAAGCTAACACACAAATAAGTCAAGTTATTTTAGTGTAAAAATAAAGTAGAACATGTTTTCTCACAGGTTAAAATGTATAAAAAGAGGAAAAATACTTATAAAAAGAAATATTCACTTTTGAGACAGTCATTTTTTCATTTTGTTTAAAATTTTTGTATTAATTTTAATTAAAATCATAATTGTATACATTTATGGGGCTCAATGTAATGATTTGATATAATTTTTTGTGGTAAGACATTTAAAATTTACTCTTAGTTATTTTGAAATATAGCCTTACATTACACGTATTAGGTGAGATCCCACCAAATGGGATCCTACTCCCACCATTCACCCTCCCCATAGTCCCCTCCCTCTCCCTTTTCACCCCTACCTCTTGTTAGACTATATTTGTGTTTTATCATTTGTGTGAGTGTTTTTTTTTTTTTTTTTCATTTTTTATTTGTTGTTTGGGATTCATTGAGAGTACAAAGTATTAGGTTACACTGATGGTATTTGTTAGTAAAGTCCCTCTTAGAATTTGTTCTGCCTTCAAGACATGTGCCATATACCACGAACCCCCTCCTTCAACCTCCTTCCCTCTCCCTTATTCTCCTACCCACCATCTTGTATTAAATCATCTACTGCCTTCATGTTAGAATTGAGTACATTAGATTCTTGCTTCTCCATTCTTGTGATGCTTTACTAAGAAGAATTATCGGCTTGGTGCCTGTGGCTCAACAGGCTAAGGCGCAAGCCATGTACACCTGAGCTGGCAGGTTCGAATCCAGCCTGGGCCTGCCAAACAACAGTGATGGCTGCAACCAAAAAATAGCTGAGTGTTGTGGCAGGCACCTGTGGTCCCAGCTGCTTGGGAGGCGGAGGCAGGAGACTCGCTTGAGCCCAGGAATTGGAGGTTGCTGTGAGCTGTGATGCCACAGCACTCCTCTATCCAGGGTGACAGCTTGAGTCTCTGTCTCAAAAAAAAAAAAAAAAAAGAAGAAGAAGAAGAAGAAGAATTACCACAACTTGGCAATTATGAACTGGGCTACATTAAACATTCGGTGTGAATGTCTTTGTTATAAAATGATTTTTGTTCTTCTGGGTAGATGCCTAGTAATTTAATTGTAACATTAAATGGAAGATCAACTTTTAGTTCTTTGAAGATTCTCCATATTTCTTTCCATAAAGGTTGTATTAGTTTGGAATCCCACCAGCAGCGTAGAACTGTTCCCTTCTCTCCACATCCATGACAGCATCTGCAGTTTTGGGACTTTGTGATGTGGGCTGATCTTACTGGATTTAGGTGATATCTTAAAGTGGTTTTTATTTGCATTTCCCTGGTGATTAAAGGTGATGAGCATTTTTTCATGTGTTTCTTGGCCATTCACCTGTCATTTTCAGAGAAGTTTCTTTTTAGGTCTCTTGCCCACAAAGAAATGGGATTGTTCATTCTTTTTTTATTGATTAATTTAATCTCTCTGTAGATTCTGGTTATCAAACATTTGTCAGAGTAAATAACATACAAAAATCTTCTCCCATTCTGAAGGCTGTCTTTTTGCTTTGGTTGCAATGTCTTTCACTGTCTAGACCTTTTTAGCTTGATCAAATCCAAGTAATTTATTTTTGGTGTTGGTGAAATTGTCCGGGGGTCTTCCTCATAAAATGTTTTCCAAGGCCAATATCTTCAAGCATTTTCCTTACATTCTCTTATAGTATTTTTATAGCATCATGTCTTAAATTTAAATCTTTTATCCAGCAAGAATCAGTTTTTGTTAGTGGTGAGAATTGTGGGTCCAGCTTCAGTCTCCTGTAAGAGGCTACTAGTTCTACCAGCACCATTTGTTAAATAGGGATTCTTTCCCCCAATACATGTTTTGGTTTGGTTTATCAAAGATCAAATGAACATATGTGGCTGGGCTCATCTCTAGATTCTCTATTCTATTCCATAGATCTACATCTCTATTTTTGTGCCAGTACCATATTATTTTGATCACTAGAGTTTTGTAGTATAACCCAAAGCCTGGTAGCATGATGCCTTCAAATTTATTTTTTATTTCTAAGAATTGTATTGGCTATTCAGGGTTTTTATGATTCCATGTAAAACGAAGCATTATTTTTCAAGTTTTTTAAAGTATAAAATTGGTGCTTTGATTAGAATTGCATTAAATCTGTAGATTGCTTTGGGTAGAATGACTATTTTGACAATGTTGACTACAAATCTTTTATCCAAAATTTTTCAAGCCAGAAGAGGATGGTCCTTGAACTTCAACCTTTTAAAACAAAACAACTTTCAGCCAGGATTCTGTATCCAGCTAAACTAAGTTTCAGATGTGATGAAGAAATGAAATACTTTACTGACATTCATATGTTAACTAAATTTGCCATAACTATACCAGTTCTCCAGGAAATACTCAGACCCATTTTCCATAATGACCAGCAATCTACCACCAAAGTAAACTCATTCAGAATTTATCAAACAAATCCTAACTTCCACAATGGTGAGATGTGGGTGAAAAAGTGGATCCTTAATGATCCTTAATCTTGATGTACTTGCACTGATAGAAAAATGGTTAAAAACTATAGCTTAAACTAACGTTTAATTGTGTACTACAAGTGGTTTAGGAATTGAATTAAGAAAATGACTGTAGTGGATGGGCAGAAGAGACCAGAGACTGGAGAGATGTGGATCAACAGGAGCATGGGCCCGTTCAGATTATGACTGCAATACTGAGCTTTCTCCACTGTTGTAAGAGCCAAGCCATTGTCTGACCCTTTAAAGTAATTTTTAAAAGCACTGTTGAAGTTCCATCTCTCCCCCAGCATGACCCAGGAGGTGCACAGCTGCTCTGTCCAAGAAAGTTGATGCTGGAAGTTGGAAACAGTTACAGAAAAAGGAGCAGACAGGCTAGAGATTAGCAAGAATGCCTTATCTTGCTGAGAGAGAGCCACTTGCCAAGGTGAGAGAGAGTGTCCTCTTTCTCCCATTTCTCAGTATGGCATGGCCAGGCCTGCTTCGACAAGTTTCCAGGTGTCTAATCACCCCTCAAGAAATTTGTGTGCAAAGTCTGAATAGGGACTGCTACTGCTTTCCTGCCTTTGTACTGGGTCACTCTATTCCAAGCTTTGTTTGTGTTAGAATCATGAATAAATTGACATGAGATAAGTAAGAAGTGAATAAGTTTGATTAAATTAGCTAATTTAAAACATAGTTTAATTGAGAAATACAAGCCCAGAAAGAATTATGACATAAAAGACTAATCTTCCTCTACTATATGTATGAAATAAATATACAGCTAGCCAAGATTCAGGGTCTTTGCTGAATTTTCACAGTAAGGAACAAAGATCCCTCAACCCATGCTGTTCTTGAAGCTTTAAATCTGTGTCTGTCTGTTCATTTTCCTTCATTTTCCTGACTCGCAAGCACTGGGAAAGAACTACTGTGAAGTTTTGGTTTGGTTCCCCAACAGTGAAAGAGTTAAAAATATGCACTAGATCTCTGAGAAACAAGGCAACCAAAACAAGGCTACCATAACTATCAATTCTCTTAAGTAATGTGAATGGCTTAAATTCTCCTCTAAAGAGGCACAGGTTGGCTTATGGGTTACAAAACCTCAGGCCAAGTATCTTTGCCTCCAAGAGACTCACCTTACTTTAAATGATAAAACAAGACTCATGGTGAAGGGTTGGGTAACAGTAATCCATGCAAAAGGAAATCAGAAAAAAAGCAGGAGTTGCAATGGGCAACTCCTTATTTGTATCTTATTTATAGATACAATTGGCTTTAACTAATAAAAATAAGGGAAGATAAGGATGCACACTACACGTTTGTCAGGGGAAATGGTCAACATGAAGAAATTTCAATAATTAAAATTTACATGCCATACCTTAATGCTCCTCAATTTATAAAACAAACCCTAATGGATCTGAGCAATATGATATCTTCCTGCACTATAATAGTTGATGATTTTAACACCCCTTTGGCAGTTTTGGATAGATCCTCCAAGAAGAAACTAAACAAAGAAATAATGTACTTAAACTTGACCTTAGAACAAAAGACTTAATAGACTGAATATTTCATTCTAATAAAACTGAATATGCATTCTTCCCAAAATTGATCATATCTTAGGACACAAGTCTAACCTCAACAAATTAAAATGAGACAAATATTACTCTGTCAACCTGAGTAGAATGATATGGCAGCATCAGAGCGCACAGTAACTTCAAACACTTGGGATCAAGAGATGGATCCTCTTTCCGCATTTTTCCTATTTTTAGTGGAGATAGATCTTGCTTTTGCTCAGACTTGTCTCAAACTCCTGAGCTTAAGAAATCCACCCACTTCAGCCTCCCAGAGTGGAAGGATTACAGGAATGAGCCATTGCACCTGGATGGTAAAAGGGAATATTCTTAATAAATGTTCATACACAGGATGGACCTGCTGCTGATCTGTCCCTTACCCTGTTAGTACAAAATATACCTAGTGTATTTCTTTTCTAGTTTATGCTCTACAAAACCAATGAACCCATTTTTTCTAAAAACATCCAAAGAATATCACTTCTTTCCTCATACTCTTTGGATAGCTTAATGTTGTGACTAGTATAAAATCTTATAATCCCCATTCTAGAATGGAAAGAATTCTGGAGCTCCTTACATACTGTGGCTCCTTCATGTCTGTGTTCTGTTCTGATTATCACTTTTTTCCCTCAGACACTCTGATCTGTATCAAAACTCATCCATCTCACACTTAAGCAGATGACCTGCATGAGAAGCCTAAGGATCTCGTCTATCACATGGCAGTCTCACCTCTTTGCTGAAGTTCTGCACTGCACATATTATCCCATATTTCAACAGTCTCTTCGTCTTTCTTAATGGATTATGAATTTATAAAGAGTAAGTCAAAAGACTTATTCGTATTTAAATCTGCCAATCTTAGCACAGTTCTGAATACATAAAATTTCATTTCTCCAATTTTGTATCTGTATAAAATTGGTTAACTTTTAAAGCTTTTTTGAGCATCTTGTTTAATAAAATATGACAATAAATATATTTTCCTTATAAAATTATTTGGGGGAGATTGAATATTGGAAGTTTAAGCTTTGTATGTAAAATAGCCACTCTTTCTTTCTGTAAACATGCAACACCTATTGAATAAACATTAGCTGTTACTATTTTTTTAATTTTCATTATATAATTAACATAAATGTTCTATTATTATTAAAGAATAGTGAATTATGACACTATGATATAAATTAAAAATAAAAATATATCACATATCTTTATCTAAAATAGAAAATATAAGTCCAGACCAAGAGTCAATTCTGCATTAATTAAAAATGACAACAAATTATATTGGTTAGAACTTCCAGCACAATTTTGAATAGTAGTGGTGATAGAGGATAACCTTGTCTGGTTCCAGTTCTAAGTGGAAAAATTTCAGTTTTCCTCCATTCAGTATTATATTAGCTGTGAGTCTGTCATAGATGGCTTTGATCAGATTAATAAATGTGCCACCTATGCCTATATTCTTAAGTTTTCTAATTAGAAAAGAATGATGAATTTTATCGAATGATATTTCTGCATTGATTGAAAGGATTGTATGGTCTTTGTTTTTTCTTCTGTCGATATAGTGAATTACATTATGGACTTGCGTATGTTCAACCAGCCTTGCATCCCTGGGATAAAACCTACTTGATTGTGATGAATGATTTTTGTAATGTGTAGCTGTAATCTATTGGCTAAGATTTTGTTGAGAATCTTTGCATCCATGTTCATTAGTGAAATTGGTGTGAAATTCTTCTTTTTAGTTGGATCTTTTCCCTGTTTTGGTATCAGGGTGATGGATGCCTCATAGAACATGTTGTGGGAGATTCCTTCCTCCTCAATTTTTTGGAATTATTTCTTCAGTATGAGTATAAGCTCTTATTTGAAGGTGTGATAGAATTTTGGTATGAAGCCATCTACACCAGGGCTTTTTTGTTGTTGTTGTTGTTGGGAGATTTTTTTATTGTTTCTTTGCTTGAAATTGGTCTATTCAAGAGATCTATTTCTTCTTGATTAAGTCTATGGAGAGTGTGTGATTCTAGATATTGATCCATTTCCTCCACATTGTCAAATTTCGGGGCACAGAGTATCTTATAGTACTCAGAGATGATCTCTTGAATCTCTTTGGCATCTGTTATTTCTGTTTGTGGTTATTAGAGATTTTGCTTTTCTGTTTCTAGTTAATCTGGCCAAAGGTTTATTTATTTTATTTATTTTTTTGAAAAATCAACTTTTTGTTTATTAATTTACTGAATCAGTCTTTTGTTTTCAGTTTCATTAATCTCTGATGTAATTTTGGTTATTTCTTTTCTTCTTCTGAGTTTGTCATCATCCCTATTCATCAGAGAAATGCAATTCAAAATGACCCTAAGATAACACTTAACCCAGTGTGAATGACCCACATCACAAAGTCTCAAAGCTGCATATGCTGACATGGATGTGGAAAGGAGGGAACACATTTACACTGCTGGTAGGACCACAAGTTAATACAACCTTTTTGGAAGGAAGTGTGGAAAATCCTCAAAGAACTCAAATTAAGCCTCTAATTTGATCCTGCAATTACATTACTAGACATCTACCCAGAAGGAAAAAAATCTTTTTAGCATAAGGATATTTGCACTAGACTGTTTATTGCAGTTTCATTTACAATCGCCAAAATTAGAAACAGCCTAAATTCCCACCAACCCAGGAATGGATTAACAAGCTGCACTACCTGTATATAATGAAATACTATTGTCATTAAAAATATGGAAACTTTATGTCTTTTGTATTTACCTGGATGGAGGTGGAACACCTTCTTCTTAATAAAGCATCACAAGAATGGAGAAGCAAGAATCCAATGTGCTCTGTTCTAATATGAAGGTGGTAGATGAGTTAATACAAGGGGGATAGGAGAATGGGCTAGTGGGGATAGGTAATGAGGCAGGGGGACTCAGTGTATGGCACAATTCCTGAGAGTGGGACACAATTATAAGAGGGACTTTATCTAACAAATAAAATCAGTGTACCCTAACTCTTTGTACCCTCAATGAATCCCAAACAATGAAAAAAAAATTAAAATAAACTAAAAGAGAGAACAGGATACATGAAGCATTTTAGAGTTATTTAGACAGCCTTTCTGTATGAAACATACTCTCTGACTCAGAGCTTTATACTTGCGATTTCCTCTGCTAGACATGTCTTCCTCTGATGTCTACCTGGTTTATTGCCTCATGTCATTTAGGGCTCTACTTAAATTTGTTACCTTCAGAAGATGTGCTGTAGCTAAAAAGGCTCTCTTTTCTATTTATCAGCATAGTCACACTTTGTTTCATTTTCTTTCTATCACTTAAAACTACCATTTAATATAAATAATTTTTACATACTGTATGTATCTCAAACTAGAATGTTATATGTATGGGGAAAGAGGGAAGAGCGTTCATTTCACTGCTACATCTCTAATAGCAGCTAGAAAGTACATAACATGTAGTAGATATCAAATAACAATTGGAATGAGTGTAATTTGAAGGGAAATAGGAAAAGTATTCTATTCCCGAATATATTTTCCCCACTGACTTTTGGAGTGTTAACAAGTCTTTCCCAACAAGATTTTAAGAAATAACAGTGGCAGTTTTCTTTCATGGATGTTTGAACTCTGGGAGGTAAAATGAAGTCTATTATCCTTAGAAAGTTCAAAATTAATAAAGAAAAAGAGAAATGCAATCATTATTCAAAGGTACTTGAGAAAGTGACAAATTAATTATGGGAAAAAATCAGGATGCTGATGTGAAAGAAGTGAAAAGCAGAAAGATACTATATTGCGATTTTAAATAGTCCTGAGCAAATAAGTAGGGTCTTTTTAAAGGTGACTGTTATCTTTATTCTATTTTTTTAAGTGAAAAGGGAAGCTTTAATAATTCAAATAGGACAATAGTCATAAACAAGAACTCTGCTGGGAAAATACCTAGGTTGTTGATGAGTCCTTTTTATATGGAGTTACTTAAATGATGTGCATCTTTTTTGGTTTTCTCATCCTATGAAATGGGAATCATAATAGCTTATTTTATAAAGTGGGAAGGACTAAAAACGTCACTTTTGCAAAGTGCTTAGTTCAGTACCCCAGGAGATTTGTGTTAATAAATAAAAGTTATTGTTTCCACTGTCCTTATTATTACTATTACTATTAGGCTACTTGTGACTAAGTATTTGCCTGTGGGAGTATGGTAAAAATATATATATATATATATATATATATATATATATATATATATATATATATATATTAATAATAACTATG
>CAUYRH010032528.1:0-34783 GCA_963574655.1 Perodicticus potto | reverse complement strand
GCATCACAGCTCACAGCAACCTCCAATTCCTGGGCTCAAGCGAGTCTCCTGCCTCTGCCTCCCAAGTAGCTGGGACTACAGGCGCCCACCACAATGCCCGGCCATTTTTTGGTTGCAGCCGTCATTGTTGTTTGGCGGGCCGGGCTGGATTCGAACCCTCCAGCTCAGGTGTATGTGGCTGGTGCCTTAGCCTGTTGAGCCACAGGCGCCGAGCTGAAATGAGGATAAGAATTCTTTTTTTTTTTTTTTTTTGAGACAGAGTCTCACTATGTCACCCTTGGTAGAATGCCGTGGCATCACAGCTCACAGCAATCTCAAACTCTTAGGCTTAAGCAATTCTCTTGCCTCGCGCTCCTAAGTAGCTGGGACTACAGGCGCCCACCACAATGCCTGGCTATTTTTAGAGATGAAGTTTCACTCTGGCTCAGGCTGGTCTCGAACCTGTGAGCTCAGGCAATCCACCCACCTCGGCGTCCCAAGTGCTGGGATTACAGGAGTGAGCCACCATGCCTGGCCCGGGCTTAAAGCCTTTCAAAGCTGTCTGTCATATTAAAGTCATCGTTTGAACCCTCATTCTCTGGAGACAAGGAGAAGTTGGGTGGGGCTTGTGGAATGTGATTTGACCTCAGGGATCTGAGATCTGTATCTGTGGATTCCCCCATTCCTATGGCTTTCCTTGCTGGTACTCAGCCCTTGTTCACCTCTTTGGCCTTAGAACACGTGCCTGACGACCTGTGGTGATGGGGTGTTGGAAAGTGATGTCTGTTGAATGGATCCTTCGCTGCGTGCCCTCCCTTGGACTAGTGTAGACTGCTTCTTCTGGGTCTCTTGTCAAAATCACTTTAGTTATCATAGGTTTATGGCTCAAAAAATCTTAAAAATTTTAAATTGGTGCTGGAACCATCACTGAATCATCTGTATTTCTATGACTACAACTAATGTGAATAAAAATTGTCCTTTACTCAGGGTTGCCTTGCTCTGCACTCTACTAAGCACTTTATGTAGGTTAGCTCATTAATCAGAAGGACGTGATTCTTCACCCAGGGGAATAAATTTAGGCTCAGAAAGGCTACATGCCTTGCCTAAGTTCCTGCAGTGAGCTAATGGTTTGGGAATAAGTGTGCATTGAAGGACTGCAGTCAGAATTTTACTATTTTAGACAAATGGAAGAGGCACCCTAAATCTGTGATGTATATGCTAAAAACACTGTGTTTAAAGCTAAAGACTTCACCACCTTCTCACACACTGAATATCTTGAACTATGTATGTAAAGAGAGCATTACTTCACAGAGAGTATGGAAGACAATACAGGTAATCATTGTTTATAATTAGCATGCCACTGTTAAAGTATTATTTAAAATTAACATGCCAGTTATTTATAGTTGAGGAAATACTTCTAAATTATGGGGTTTTTTAATTGAAGAAATATTTGTCTTAAGCTATTAAAATTATTATTCTTTCCATCTTTTTCATCCTGCATACCAAACTTCAGGCCAGCCCTGTATATGACTTCAAACTGAGGCATGTGTGAACCAGGGCAGCTTCCTGTACAGGGGTTGGGGTTACCCTTGTTTAGCCTCCTTGTTTGAAACACATCTTTTCTTGACTGGGGGTGACTGGATTCACCCTTTGCCGTGATAACGGAATCAAAGCCTCCAAGGGATTGGATTTAGTTCTAAGAACCTGGAAGTTTCCTTTGAAGTGATCCTTTAAAAATATTAGCAAGTACCTGCCTTAATATCCAGCTTGTATGCCTCACTGAATTAGATTAGCAGCCATTATTAGCTCTTCACCAGGAAGTTGAAATGAAAAGCAAAACACAGCTCGGGGCCTGTGGCGCAAGGGGCTAAGGGGTCAGTGACGGAAGGACCCAGTGCCATTCTGAGCTTTCATCCTCCATTTTTACAGCAGACCTAAAAGTCCCCAGTCTCGTCTCTTAGTAAGCCACACCCTTCCCCATCTCCTGGAATGCATCTACCCTCCCCTCCCCCCGCCATTAAAATTGGCAAGACCTAACCAGCTTTAAACTTTAGTATAGATACAAGGAATAACCAATCCAGAGACTACACTTTGTTCCCCCACCACTCACCCCATATCTGCCCCATAAAAACCCTGCAGCCGCACCGGCTCTCAGTCCCAACTGTGTCTGGGACTGCCAGCAGACCAAGCTCGAGCTTGAATAAAACACCCTCGTGTATTTGCATCGGTGTCTGGTTCTCTCTCATGTGGTCGTTGGGGACCCCAATCCTAAGGTGCAACAGGACATACACCTGAGCTGGCGGGTTCAAATCCAGCCTGGGCCGCCAAACAGCAATGATGGCTACAACCAAAAATAGCCAGGCGTTGTGGCAGATGCCTGTAGTCCCAGCTACTTGGGAGACAGAGGCAGGAGGCTCACTTGAGCACGGGAGTTGGAGGTTGCTGTGAGCTGTGATGCTACAGCACTCTACCCAGGGCGACAGCTTGAGGCTCTGTCTCAAAAAAAAAAAAAAAAGAAAAAGAAAAGAAAAGAAAAGCAAAACGTTGCTCTGGCCTGACAGAGAACACTTCCCTTGGTCCTTGTGCCCATGCCTGTTTGGCCCAAATGACTCAGATGCAGATGCAGAAAGATGCAGTACCACGGCTGTCTCAGCATTCTTGGGTTTTGTTTGCCAGCTCTCTTGGAGACTAAAGCTTATATAAGTAACATAAAACCTCAGCATTTACAACATAAAGGCACCACAAGAACTCTCAGACATTAAGCTTTGGTAGCATTTTATTTGGAAGAATTTTGTTTTTAAATGTAATATCCTTTTCCTTTCTTTGGCAAAATAGAACCAGGAGACTTTGGATGGAACTCTACTGCTTATGAAAATCTCACCCGTTCATAGAAGGGAGTCTGTCACCCGTGATTGGAAAGTAATTTTCATAAAATGTTAATGTCTTATCCTCCCTCTGAGCGAGGGTGATAAAGTGAGACTCTGTCTTAAAAAAAAAAAAAAAAAGGCTTTTTAAATAGAAAGTTTAAAACTGAATTGGCAACTCAAAAGATCGGCTTCAAATGTTAGTTTCCTGCTGAGTAACTGTGAAAACAATTCCAAAGTCACCAGAAGTGTGTCAGGACTGGCCTTTATGAGATGGTTTGATGAAGTGCAGTGAAAACACACCGCGTGGCTTTCTGCAATCTTTCCCTCCACAAAAAGTTTTCTTACAGGCATTTGTGTTTACTTCATTCTACTTATTTGCTTATTCTCCCAGTGTAGGTTTATGTGAAATTGTTTAATGAGAAGGTGAGATTTGGTTTTATTACTAGTAAGCCAATAAAGTTCTCTTGTGTGAAAGGAGTGATTGCCCAGAGAGCTCTGGTTTGCCTCTCATTGTATCATTTCATAGTATAGAAGGACTTATACCGTGATGAAAAATCCACTTGGTCTAAAAACCAGAAAGTTCATTTAGAAAGGTATCTTTCAATTATGAAAACTGGCAGACACCAACAGACACTTGGCAGTTGAACTTTGCAAAAACATTTGCACTGGCAGCCGAGGAGGACCTTCTCTTTTGCTGGTTTCATGAAAAAAATGAAACATTTTGCAGTTTCACCTCAATTTCCTCCCTCTTTTTCCACAAAAACAAAAGGTGATTTTTCAAGGTCCCTGTATCAGCATTATTTGACATCCTCCTGTAGACATGGCCAAATAACTCACCAAATCCCTCGGGGTGAAAATTGAAAATATCTGGTGACTTCCACCCCTCACCCACAATCCTGTCACCAAGTCAATGGCAAATTGTCTCTTTTCCCTGTTTCTTTGTTTTTTTTCCCTTATGGGTAAAACACTGCTGCTATAAAAATAAAAATGGTGAAATTCCAGTCTTGACTAAATTTGGGGATTCTTACACATATGAAAAAAACCTTTGTTTCTCTTTGTGGAAATTGGCAAAGTGAAAACTGACAGCTTAGCTCTTCTCACGTTGGCACTTAGATTTACTGCAGAAATTGAAGTTTTAAAAGATTTTAAACATAATTATGGTGTGTGTGTGTGTGTGTGTGGAGGGGGAGGCCACCCCATATAAATGTGGTTTATGTTTACCTCCGTGCCAAAAGTCCTGTTTGCAGACCTTTCTAACGAGGCTGGGGATCCCTACCTTTCTGGGCAAGGATGCAGCTTTGTGAGCCTGAAGACCTCTTCTCACTGGGGATGGTGCTCCCCACATCAAGACTCTTCTTGCTGGGATCATCGGGGACCAAGAAGGGCAAGGACACCTCAGCCTGACAAGTGGCTGGATAATTAAGTGCATCCTTGAATTTCTGGTAAGACATCAATAAAACCCTCCACACCAGCAGACTTAGGGCACTCTGTGTATGATATAAAATCTATTTGTGTTTGATATAAAATAACTCTGGGTAATTTTATCCTTGCCATTCAGTTAGTGGTCCACGTCCCACGGTGTAATTTGTGTACACCCGAGGATGTGTTTTCTTCTTTGGTGTTTGTCCTTAACAATTAAATAGTTATTCTAAATCTATAACAGCTGTGCATAAACAGAGGTGTAACAATCACAGGAACAAAAGTGGCCTGAGCCCTTACATTCTAACCCCCCAAATTTAACTCTTTCTCTTTCCTATACGAGTCTATTTTGTGATTTCGTCTCTAATACAAATGAGAGGGCAGAGTTTTAGTGATGCCTTTGGCCCCACCTTTGCGATTTGGAGGGAGTGATTGGCATCTTCACTTACCTGTGCCTTCGAGGAACCTCCTCTGTTCCCGTTGGATGGCAGGAGCACCCTAGGAGAAACCTTGTCTTCGGCGGTTGAGAAGATTTTGATTTACCAACCCATTTCCCACCTCCAGCCTCTCCCCTCCCAGGGTAGCCTGAGTAATGTCCCTCCCCTTAAGATGTCCAGGTTTTAACCCCCAGAACCTATGAATATGTTACCTTATAAAGTAAAAGGGATTTTTCAGACGTTAAGGATGTCGAGATGGGACCCTCGTCCTAGATTGTCCAGGTGGGCCAGTGGAAGGACTAAGGTCCTCATAACAGGCCTGCAACAAGGTCAGCCAAGGCAGTGTCGCCGCTGAAGCAGAGACTGGAGTGGTTCAGACACGGGCAGTTCACCTGTGCTGCTCTTTTAAGAGAACATTAGCTTTGGGAATGGGAAAGTTACAATGAAAATGGAGCAGGGGCTGTGGCTCATCGAGTAGGGTGCCAGCCCCATATACCGGAGGTGGCGGGTTCAAACCCGGCCTCGGCCGAACTGCAAAAAAAAATAGAGCAGGGAGAATCAAGGCTTTATTGCACAAGTGATTTTAAGTGAAAGAGTCTCGGAATCTTTCACAATAGACTATGATCAGGGCCCTTGTTATTTCCCACTCATTCTCTGACTTCCGCAGTCCACAAGAAAGTATTCTTCCTTCCTGGAGAATTCTGAACGAAGCCCGTAGAGGTGGGAGCTGGCGCGTCTCGGTCTCCCTTCCTGTTTCTCCATGTTCGTTACTAGTAGGAGGGTGTCCCTCGTATGTGGGCCCCCAAGGGACTCCCAGTGACCCTGAATAGAAAGGAGGCCACGGACGTCCATAAGGAGCAGAGAAGAACAGTTAGAAACGGGGATTCCACATCTTCTGGTATTTAAAGATGACATTTCTAAGTTCTTTATAAGAGTAAGCTAGAATTTTTCTTTTCTCTTTCATAGTTACACAAAGTGTACCAGTTTTCCACATTTTTCCTTCTTTACCTTCATGTCCGACCTAGAGAAGCATCAGATTTGTGTAACGAGCGGGAACCCCAGGTCAGAGAGCCAGCGAGCTCTTGGCTGATGGGAGCCCCATATTCTCGGCAGGACAGGCACCCCAGGGCTCTGTTAGGTGGTCACTGCCTGCCCACAGCGATCAGCCCCTCCGTGTCAACATACCTTCGAGAGCTTTCCAAAAACAGCACCACAAAGTGCATCCCTCTGTCTCTTGTGATGGTCCGTGGAGTGGCCAGAGTGGACTGGAGTAGCAAGAGTATAATCACTTTTTATTTTTGGAAGCAAGAAGCATGTTTACTTATTGGCAGCTAAAATGCTGGCATGGGCCAGAGGGAAGAGTTTAGATTACACGGCTTCCCAGTGCCCCTGTTTATGTAAACCAACTCTTGGGGCAATGGCTTTGGCAAATGTGTTAGTAGCTGCCTTTGAGAAAATCTACCAGAAGTCTTATTCTTTTGTTTTGAAATGTGGGTATCAGTTGTGGAAAACGAAACAGCACACAGTAAAACAAGGCAATCCTTTCAGTGACCCCTGTGCTTCCCTCTGCTCCCCTCCACCCCATCTCTGCACCCAGTGCCATGGCTCTGGGGCTGGCCCCTCAATGCCCTGGCCCTCTGTGCCAGCCTCTCTCAGCCAGACCTGATCCAGTTGGACCCACAACCAGCTAGGAAGTCTTTCCATCTGGAGTGTTGGGTTTCTGTAAGAATAGCCAGCTACTGCCACGGTGCTGTGAGGAAATCAGCCTGGCTTCAGCTGTCAGATAAAGGAATGGACATAGTTAAGCCCCATTTTGCCAAAGAGAGATTATGCAGCAGAAACACGGTCAAATTCAGATAATAAGAAGTGATAGTTCCTAGAATGAGCAGAAAGGTCAGTGAAAATCAAAGACTGCAGTTCCAGTCCTGACTCTGCTGTGATCCAACCCGTGGGCGGGTTTAGTCTGGCAGTCAACTCCTGGGACTTCAGTTTTCCCACCTGGAGAATAAGGAAGGCAGATGGTGTGACTGTCCCCAAAACTAGTTCATTTGCTGTATTGTACTTGTTGATTCACTCAATTATCCAACCATTGTTGGTGCCTTCCAAGTGTAAGTGAAGTTCTAGTACTTTCCTGATAACTCCGTTACTTGATTCAACATTCCCCAGTGTTTTTATGTGCTCTAAGTACTTAAGAACTGGGGATACAAAGATACTCCCAAACCCTTGAGGGGAAAACTGCTTAGTACATCAAACAAACTTGTGACTTACGGCACCACCCTCATGGTCACCTGTTAAACGTCACCCCGTTTGCAGGTGCACGTTCCGCGTGTTCCCCATGTGCTTCCACTACCTTTTATGCCACCTTAGACCTTTATATGTTTATGTTGTGGCATTTTTCATCTTTCACCTTGAGCTATTGATTATTTGCCTTTCTAGCTAATCTTCTCCAAGCCCATTTATCTTGAAGATAGATGCTGCATTGGGTCACATTGTTTTCTATCTCCAAGAGCACCAAGGGACCCACACAATAGGTCCTTAAGTCCATCAACTGGTGGAATCCTAATTAATGGCTTTTTATTATCTATGTCCAGTTGCCCTCTATTAATAGTGCACTCTTAGTGTATTAATGATAAAATCCCAGACTCCGTCAAGACTGGGGTGTTCATCTGGAAGCCAGAGAAGATTGCTTTTTCCAATACCAACCTCAGAATTTTCAGAGCTTCTTTTGTGAATTGAGCATTCTGGACTATGGCACAGGTGCTGTGACACACCTTCCAGATGGACGCCAGAAATATTCATTGCCAACAGCTGGATGTTTAGACTTCCCTAAAGCCAGCAGTAGGTCTGTCTGGAGGTGAGAATTTGCTAAGGGCCACTGGATACCTTCTGAATCCCACACCTAAGAGGTTAAAGGTAAGAATTCCTGGGCGGTGCCTGTGGCTCCGTGAGTAGGACGCTGGCCCCACATACCGAGAGCGTCAGGTTCAAACCTGGCCTCGGCCAAATTGCAACAAAAAAATAGCTGGGCATTGTGGCAGGCACCTGTAGTCCCAGCTACTTGGGAGGCTGAGGCAAGAGAATCACCTAAGCCCAAGAGCTGGAGGTTGCTGTGAGCTGTGACGCCACAGCACTCTACTGATGGTGACAAAGTGAGATTCTGTCTCTTAAAAAAAAAAAATAATAAGACTTCTTAGTACCTTCCAGGGAAATTCAGGAAGCAGATATGATCTGGGCTGATGAGGTTCCTTCCACTTGGACGTGATAACTTGATACAGATTATTCGTAATGGGTTCACTATAAGAAGTGGCAACAACTTTATGGTGCTGAGTGCCTCTTGAGTGAAAACCTGAAAAGTAAAGGTAGTGACCACCAGCTGGATCTCATCTCATGCTACTCTACTGAGTCCTCACGATGACGGTGCCGGTTTGGAAGGGGAGGAGGTGGTCAGTGGCTTCCTCATTAGCCTGGGTGGCTGAAATATAAACAGTTGGTGTAATCAGACAGTGATCTCAAACCACGATCGTCATCCCGATGATCCAGAATATGTTTAATTTTCAGATTTTCATAGAAATCACTCCCTCTTCTAAAAAAATTGACTCCTGATAGGAAACTGAGGATTCCTGAGAATAAACATGTGAACTCTCATGGTACAATAGGTCCCAGCATAAAAAACTGTCTTAGTGGTGCTTGGAAGTTAAGTAGAGAAGGTTATTTTTAAATATATATATTATCAGCCTCAGAAGCTCCAAGCTATGTTCACAACAAAGGCCTCTGGGCCCCTCTCCCAGGGCACATTGCTGTGGAGATCTGCCGGGGCTTAGAAGCTGGTGTCTAGGGCAGCCTGCCTCTGAAGAAGGAAAGAGCAGGAGAAAAGCCTTGACGTGACTCGCGCCTCTCTAAATGGGTGGCTTTGGACTTGCTCTGAAATCAGCCCTTCAACCCAATGTGCCATTACAGTTGGTTCACTCTTAGCAAAGCAAAACCCTGTTTGTCAGAAAACAGATTTAAAGAGGCTTTAGACAAGGAGCTTTCTTGCACACCAGTAAGTTCTTGTAAAATAGCCTTTCAATTATTTAAGTGGAGTGAATCAGAAACATCTGAATTAAGTTTTCTCAAAAAAGAAATACAATTGGCTTTTGAAACCAAATAGAGAGAAAGTGCTTGGCTGGCTAAACACAGTTTAGGTTTGTGGTAACCCCAAAGTGTTTGAAAAACAATTTACATATTTGACGAGCTCAAAATGTCTCTGGATTAGGCTTTGTTCCCAGGATAAAATATACAATAAATGTGGACATTTAGAACAGGGCCATATTGGGCTCTGTTTCATGGGTGGGTGGGGGGCAGATTTGGGAATGAAAAGTCGAAAAGACCTGCTGTTATTTTTTACTTGGTACACTTTAAAAATCATTAATATGCTTTAAAAAAATCATTTGAATAATGAAAATGCCTTATGAACTAGACTTTTCACGGTGTCAAAATAGAGTCACTCGTCAAACAATATAATAACTTTGTAATTACGTTTAACTGAGTCTATCTTGTACAAAGAGCACATTATGTCAGGTGTCTGAGAGTGTTAATGTCCCTGGAGGGGACTCTGAGATCACAACACATTTCCCATAAGATGAGTCATCAGGGGACTTTGTAGAACTTCGATTTGGTGAGATTTACAGGAGAGTCACACCAGTTGGGCAGACTGGTATCTAATCAATTTGTGCTGTGCTTATACTCCTAGAAAGTCACACACCATTGAGGGGTCAGCAGCTGACCTCACTGATGGTTTTCTTTCATATGTTCAATTGTCCCACATAAACAAATATGCAAAAAAAAAAAAAATCAACGGGGGTCAGTCCTTGACCCGCTCCCCCCTTTGAGGTGTGACTATACCAGAAATGTTTTCTGGATCCTGGGCATAAATCCAGCCACCAGAGTGAATTGGGTTTCTCGTTGGCCAGTGGTGAAATGTCACAGGAGTTGGCCTAACCCATAAGCACCTATGACCGAACTGTGCTGTGGTCAGTACTTTAAGGGACTTAGAGCCAGAAGACCTGGTTTTCTCTCTGTCAGCAGCGGGCAGATCCTGTGGCTGCTTTCCCTTGGTCTGTGGAAGTTCTGTTTGATTCTCCTGAACGGGAGAGAAGAGATAACTGACCCTGTATCTCATAGGCACAAGAGTTGAGGATGCCGACAGGACAGAGTTCTTCTGGGTTCACATGGCAGTCGGGTTACCCTGGCTTGGTCAGGTTGCTGCTGCTTCTGTGAAATCTTTACAAGCTCTGCCTTTTGTGTGAAGCCTGATATCCTGATTTCCTTCCAAGTCCTTGAAAATAGATGGTTGCGTTGACTCTTGGGGGTTTGAACTGTGTAGGACCACTTATATGCCGAATTTTTTCAATAAGTATTTTGGAATTTTTTTTGAGCCTTGTGATAATTTGTAAAAATTCCCAGACAGATGTTTTAGCCCAAAAATATTTTTTAAAAATTAAGCTAAAAGTATGTCACAAATGGCTAAAACGTATGTGGATATAAAAAGTTCAAATTTATCAAAGCTTATGCCCGAACCATACATGGCACCATTCCCAGTTAAGAGGAATGTAAAAAGACACAAAGTCCAGTATTAAATCATGATGGCATAAAGTTAACCGCAGGGCACACTGTAACACTGTGACAATTCTGTAGTCCCCTGGGGCTGCTACTGCAGTGAGTTCAAGTGTTGGGGTGTGTCTGTTTCAATGCTGTGTGATGCTAGTCACGTCCACATGAACAAGCTCTCTAGTCAATTGTGTATTGAAGTAAAAAGAGAGCTTTTGAGGTTCTTGCATACTTAATCATTGCATTTAGTGCAGTATCATGGACTTTGAATAACCTCATGTGACCCGTCTGAAATGCTACTAATGGTGCTGGAAGCTCTTCCAAGAAGTGGGAAAAGTTGTATTATCATAAGACAAAGCTGAAATGCCCAATATGTTCTGTAGTTGGAGACCTGCAGCTCTGGTTGCTGCCATTTCAATATAAATAAATCCAGCATAATGACCACTCCAAAAAAAGCAAAGGAAATTCATGAAGTCACTACACTTAGGCCAGCACGCATGAAAACCTTGCCTTTTTTTTTTTTTGTAGAGACAGAGTCTCACTTTGTAACCCTCGGTAGAGTGCTGTGGTGTCACAGCTCACAGCAACCTCCAACTCCTGGGCTCAGGTGATTCTCTTGCCTCAGCCTCCCAAGTAGCTGAGACTACAGGTGCCCACCACATCGCCAGTCTATATTTTTGTTGCAGTTTGGCCGGAACGGGGTTTGAACCCACCACCCTCAGTGTATGGGGTCAGCGCCCTACCCACTGAGCCACAGGCGCTACCCAACCTTGCCCTTTTTGCAGAATACCATCTTATCTGGTACTGGAGATACAGCTTCTATGTGAGTGAAAGGCACACCTTTTTTTGTGATTGCTACACAAAAGGCATACCTGGAGACTCTAATAGGATTTGAGAAAAAGTGAAATCATTATACCACCCCCTACAGCCACAGGAAGATGAAGGATTTCAAGCTGGAGAATATAATGCCAGCAAAGGATGGTTTGATAATTTTAGAAAGAGGTTTGGCTTAAAAAAAATGTCAAGATCGGAGGAGAAGCCTACCCAGAGTTCTCAGCTGCCATTAAGAAAATCATTGAGGAGAAAGATATCTGCCTGGACAAATTGTTAATGCAGATGAAAGCGCCCTACTTGGGGACAAATATGCTATAAAAGACCTTTATTAATGAGGAAGAGAAGTGAGCACACCAACATTTAAGGCGGAAAAGGAGAGGCTAACGCTACTGTTTAGTGCAGATGCAATTGGGTTTATGAAGAGAACTGCCTTTATCTTTAAAGCTGCTCATCCCCAATCTTTGAAGAGAAAAGATAAATACCAGATGCAGTCTTGTGACTGTACAACAAGAAGTCCTAGAGCCTATTGCTTGAGTTGGAAGATGTTTTGAGGGGCTGTGTCATTGTCCTCCCTCCTGGTTACTGGCTGATGTTCATGTGGGTGAGCCAGCTGCTGAGATGTTCTTCTGAGTCCCTGGTAGACTCTGGTCACCTTTGAGTGCCCCAAGCTTTGGGAGGGACTGTGTTAGCAAAAACAGTCTGATCAGAAGGGTGGCCCCATGATGTCCAGGCTGCGGATCATGGGAATCATCTGAGACCTGCTGGACCCCCGTGGATCCTGCAGCCTGGGCTGGAGTTGGGAAATACCTGTGTGGCAACACGTAAGGCAAAACCCGAGGAGTCGGGGAGCTTCCCACCCCAGGAAAGCGAAGACGCGCTGCTTCTGTCCTGCCTCAGGCCTGCACCTGGCGGCTGGGAGCCTGTGCCCTGTCCACAAGCTGCTTCCACCTCGCTGGAGGCAACAGCCCCTGGGCTCATGCAGGCAGAAAGTGTCTCTAGGGGTTTGGGAGCCCACCTGCTGTCAATGTGGGGGCGGGCAAGGCAAACGCCCCACCGGCCTTTCTCACCCAGCCACAGTCTCCGTGCCATCCTCTGTTGCAAGCCTGCTCCTTCTTACTCTGCAGCTTCTTCCCATGGAATCTCTTGCAGGTTCTGGTCCTTTTCCTTCAGAATTATACCCATTCTGTGATTGCTTGTTAATTTTTATCTTTTTCCTTTAAAACGTTTCGTGTATTTTTTTGTTTTGTTTTTGAAACAGAGTCTCACTCTGTCACCCTAGAGAGCTGTGGCATCACAGCTCACAGCAACCTCCAACTCTTGGGCTTAAGTGATTCTCTTGCCTCAGCCTCCCAAGTAGCTGGGACTAAAACTTTTAATTCTTCATGAGACAATCTAGCAGTTGGTGTCTCTGGTCAGCCATTTTGACTCCTTCCCCCAACAAATCCTTTTATAATAATAAAAGGATTTATTCTGAGAGGTTTAGATTTACTGGAGGGGCCCCACTTGGGGAACTGGTGGGCAGGTTCCCATTGAAGATGCTGTTATTTTAGAAAACGCCATCAAGCTCAAACCAATAAATTCTTGTTGGAGAAAACTTTATCCAGATATTGTGTGCGACTTCTCAGGATTGATGACAGAGCCACTCAGGGAAATCGTGGAAGAGATCATGAATGTGGCTTAAAAGGTGGGAGTAAAGGGTTTCAAGACATGAATCTTAGAAAAATTCAAGAGCTAATAGGTGCCACACTGGAGGAATTACCAGAAGATGTCTTGATGGAGACGAGGGCTTCCAAACCAGAGGAGACAATGTGGGGAAGAGGCAGAAGCAGCAAGGCCAGGAGACATGCTGGCCCCACAGCCTGGGGAAGGGCTCTCGCTGTGCAAGATGGCTTTAACTTCTTTTATGACATGGACCCTTCCATGATACAAGTGCTGAAACTAAAGAAAATGGTGGAAGAAAACAGGGGAAGAAGAATTGGTACCATATAGAAACATGTTTAGAGAGATGAAAAACAGTCAGACAGAAACTGCAATGCATTTTTGTAAAGTTACACTAAGTGTGCCTGCCTCTTTCTCTTCCTCCTCCTCCACCATTTCTACCTCTGAAACAGCAAGATTAAGCCTTCCTTTTCCTTCTTCTCGTCACCCTACTCAATGTGAAGACAAGGATGAATCCCTTAATGATGATCCACTTCCATTTGAGGAACAGTAGATAAGTGTTTTTCTTCCTTATTATTTTCTTAATAACATTTTCTTTCTTCTAGCCTGCTATCTTATGATGCAATGTACACTACATAGAACATACAAAATGTATGTTGATTGTGTTATTCCTGAGGTGTCAGTCAATAGCAGGCTATTAGCAGTTAACCTTTTGGGGAGTCAAAAGTAATGTCCAGAGTTTTGACTGTGTTTTAGGGGTGGGGGGGGTGTCAGTGCCTCTAACTCCCACCTTGTTTGACAGTCAACTGTATTTAATAAATTCTTGCTGAATTGAATCCATTCTATAATTAGGGCTTTTTTTTTTTTTTAGAGACAGAGTCTCACTTTATCGCCCTTGGTAGAGTGCCGTGGTGTCACATAGCTCACAGCAACCTCCAGCTCCTGGGCTTAGGCGATTCTCTTGCCTCAGCTTCCCGAGTAGCTGGGACTACAGGCACCTGCCACAATGCCCGGCTATTTTTTTGTTGCAGTGTGGCCGGGGCCGGGTTTGAACCCACCACCCTTGGTATATGGGGCCGACACCTTAGCGAGTGAGCCACAGGCACCGCCCAAGTTAGGCCATTCTTTTACACTAGAATGATTCACTCCTTTATTAGTACTTTCTGAATGTTGTCTGTGTGTGAGCATTGATGAACATGATGAACAGAAAAGATGCACTCCCTGCCCTATGCCAGGCACTGCATACGGTCTTGTGGATCCAAAGATGATAAATCCAACTCCAGACCTCAAGGAGCTCATGGTTCAAAGGAGAGATAAATGTAAAAACAAGTCAGGATCTGGTCACAATATGGGCTGTGAGTCAGAAGCTACTAGCTACCCACCTGACACCTGCTTTCTCATTTCTCCTTAGAAATAGAACCCCTGGATTTATCTGGGTTCATGAGCAGCAAGTCTTATCCACAGCTATCCTTGTTGTGAGGCGTGGCTGTCTTCAGTCTAGGAAGACGCAAATAGAAATATGTCACGTGGACTTCGAAGGAGCTGGCTCGGCGGAAGGGCTGCCTCTTCCCAGCTGCCTTCTTACCTTCTTCCAGCCTGAAACTGCAGCAGCTGTCTTGAAACATGAACTGAACTTGAGCATGGCAGCCAAGTGCTGCAGTGGTGGAGAGGAGGCACTGGGGACTCTGATGGCATCATGGAGCAGCGTCACCTCCCCTGAGCTGCTTACTAATAATTTATTGTTTTGTTTGTTTATTTTACAGGAGAAGTAAATGCTATGTTGTTTAAGTCACTGTTACGTTGGAGTTTTCTATGTAATGCAGCCAAACTACAATCTAACAAACATAGGAAATACAGAGATTTCCATAATACGGGGGCCCAGAACAGAGAGACTTCTGTGTCTACGCAGGGAGGCAGAAAACACTCTCCAGAGGAAATCCTTGAATGAACCCTGCAGAAGGAATGGCGGTTTGTTAGAAGGACAAGTCTGGGCAGGCAGGGAGAGTGGTACACACTAAAGTAGCAGTCAGGATGGGGCTTAGCGCAGCTTTGGGAGGGAAGGTACCATGTTCTCAGGCCGAGGTATCTGCAAAAGATAAAAAAAAAAAAAAAGAAGAATCTCAGACTTGCTAGTCAGTACTTCTCTTTCTAGCCCCATAATCTCTACATCAGTTGGATTTAGTAATCAAAATATTGAAGTAACTGGGGCAGCGCCTGTGGCTCAGCGAGTAGGGTGCCGGTCCCATATAACAGAAGGTGGCGGGTTCAAACTCAGCCTCGGCCGAACTGCAAAAACAGAAAAATAGCCAGGCGTTGTAGCAGGCGCCTGTTGTCCCAGCTACTCGGGAGGCTGAGGCAAGAGAATCACCTAAGCCCAGGAGCTGGAGGTTGCTGTGAGCTGTGTGATGACACGGCACTCTATGGAGGGCAACAAAGTCAGACTCTGTCTCTACAAAAAAAAGAAAGAAAAAATTGAAGTAACTTTAAGATGGCCATGAGCATTCTCTCCTATACTGAAATATCTAGGTGCTCTTTAAATCCAATAAGCAAACAAAGTAAAATGTTTGCAGAAAGCCAACTATGAAGAAAACCTTGCACCAGATGCCTTGAGGGAGATTAAACATGAGCTGAAGAGTTCTTGCTCCCACAGGACTCCGTTTGGGGGGTGAGGGCGTTGGCAGGACGAACAAACAGGACAGAATTTTTAACAGACTGAGCAGTTTATTGTAGTCGACCGTGGAACTTAACTGATCAGGGACACAGAGGAAAGTATTGCACACAGAATGATTGATGAAAGGGAGACAGGTGCTCGCTCAGGCACTCAGCAACAACCCACGTTTACTGGGTGCTTTTATACACACTGATCAGATAAAAGTATAGAAATAGGAAAAGGAACGAACAATGATGAAACAGCAGAAGCTGCCATGATTCTTTGTTCAGCACAGATGCTGCTGGATACATATATAGTTGATCTAAATTGAACACACTTTCTCGACATTTTGCTGCAGGCTTAACCACAACGGTGTCTGGCTGTCTATTCTGTCTGATAAGTTCCTCAAAATTTGAAGAATGGCCTTCTTCTAAAAAGAAAAAAGGACAGAGCATCTCTTCCCGTAACCGGTGCAAGTGCCCAACCCCCAGCTTCGCCCTGCGCAGCCCTCTGGTTACTTCCTCCTGTGAACTAACTGATTGGTCTAGCCTGGGCATGTCCACAGATAAAGAAGTTGTTCCATCTTAGGGCAACGTTCCTCGGGGAGCACCCAAGGCCATGTCACTTGCTTTGGTTGGGGGGCCGTTACCCCTCCAGTTTATAAAGAACAGAAACATGTTTTCTCACAGTTCTGGAGGCTGACAAGTCCATGATCAAAGCGCTGGCAGGTCTAGCTGTCTAGTGAAGCCTGCTGTCTGCTTCCAGCATGGCACCTTGACGCTGCAGCCTCTGGAGGAGAAGAATGTTAATGGGAAAGTGGGATGAACAAGGGTGCCGAAATCCAGCCCGGGCCTGCCAAACAACCATGACAACTACAACCAAAAAATAGCCAGGCTTTGTGGTTAGTGCCTGTAGTCCCAGCTACTTGGGAGGCTGAGGCAAGAAAATTCCTAAGCCGAAGAGCTGGAGGTTGCTGTGAGCTGTGACACCACTGCACTCTACAGAGGGTGATAAAGTGAGACTCTGTCACAAAAACAAACAAAAAAAAAGAACAAGGGCACTGAGTGCCATCCATGAGAGAGGCGCCTTCATGGCTTACTCACCTCTTAAAGCCTTCGCCTTGTAATGCTACTGCATTGGCAATACCTGAATTTTGGAGAGGCTACATTCAAACTATAGCAAATACCAAAATTATTAATTTGCATTATATTTTAGTTTTAGCTATATCTAACAAGCTTTAATTTCTATGATCATTTGCTTGTTTTCTAAATCATTTGTAATGTTATGTTAGTTATTAAGTTAAAGAGGAAATAAGAGGGTGTTGTAATTCCTAATTAGTAAGATTTTTAAAAAGCTTTTGCTTTTCTTCTTGGAAATCTCAGCAGATATCTCCACATATCTTGTGGATTCTGACTGAGTCTGTGTTCATCTATGATATGGACTTATCTCTGTGCCAAATATTTTGGTCAGGATGATGAGAAATAAGACCATCTGGGTCAACGTAAAACATATAACTGATAATGGTGGTTGTGTAGTTGCCCAAAGATTATTTACACTAAGATTAGCTAATATTGCTAAATCTCTATTTAAATGGGGAAAGAGAGGCATAAATTTTGGTTGTCAACCACAAATATTCACTAGAGTCAACATTCATTTCTCATCCTTATTTTATTAAGAACCTCATAATAAAAAGTAAATGGCTTCTACATTAGCTTAGCAAACACTATAAATGACACAGAAGCTAGTAACAAAAATAACAATCATCTATTTGCCTTTTTCATTTAAAAGCTCTTTTCTCATTTGTTTTTCATATCATCTGTATGAAATAATGAGGGTTTACATTATGGTATAGTTCTTACCTTACATATATGGAAACTGAGTCTCATAGAAATGAAGTAACTTCTTAGTGTTCTAGTTTAGTATGTTAGGGAATTATACCTAGGGTTAGCCAGGACAGTACGCTTTCTAACTACAAATTCAACTCTTTATCACTTCTCTTCTTCACCTATACTCCAACAAGTTTTTTTCTCATTTTAAAATTGCCTTATAATTTTTGGTGCCAATCACTTTATTTTGAATCACCACCAGAAAACCTATTATTTCCACCATATGCTCATTCTTACTTAGGGGCAAATAATATATATAATTGCAACCTCATAATTCTGGCTGATGTGGGTAAATAATGATATTCTTTTTAATACCATATTTGAAAATTCTGCCACATTGTTTATAACTTTTATTTTGTGTTCTTTATTTTCTAGCTTTAATGGTTTAAAATCTTGACATCATTTTCACCAATTTATATAGATTTCACTAAGATTAGCTAGTAGTGCTAATTCTCACAATTTGAGAACAGTATCGATTGTTTAAAATTATGATTCTCTAGATTTTTACCTTTGACAGGAGCAAGAACTTTTTAGGCTGAATCTTTCAAGGAAGATACATATTTGTTTTAAATGCTTCCCCCCCCCCAACAGTCTCACTCTGTTGCTTAAGCAGTGGTATCAAAATAGCTCACTGCAATCTCAAACTCCTGGGCTTAAGGGATCCTCTGGCCTCAGCTGCCTGGTTAATTTTTTAATTTTTTTGTAGAGACAAGATCTTGCTCTTGCTCAGGCTGGTTTCAAAATGCTGAGCTCAAGTGACCTCCCACCTCAACCTCCCAGAGTGCTAGGATTATAAGTGTGAGCCTCTGTGACCGGCCTGTTTTTTAAAACTTTGATGTAACAGTGACAGAGCAATCCTCACTAAGGGATAGGTGTGTTCTTTAGGCCTTAGTTTCGCTTCTTGCACTTAAATGCATTATGATATATAGTAGCTGGAATTTCCAGTGGCTTGAGAAACTATGTTTTGGAGTTGGCATAAAGTTACACATCATTCATAACAAAGATTCATGATTCATTGCTCATGTTTTAGGTTAACACTATAACCAGAATTATATTGTTCTCTAGCCAAACTCAAAATAGCAAGAACTAAATGAATGGCTTGGAAATAGTGCTTCCCTATTTTATCATACGAGCCCTCATCATAGGGTCCTCTTTCCCTTCTCTGACAAATATTAAAATGTATTTCATTTTATCTGACTCAGAAAACTGATATTTGGAGCGTCACGAATTAAAAAAATCCCTAATGGCATGGGAGGAGTTGGATATATGGGACTAAGCTTTAAGCTTCCGAAAATGGCTCATTTTCAGTTGGTTTTCTTCATTTTATTAGAAGAGATGTACATTTCTTAAGCGTTATGTATATAAAAAGAGCAATGTAATACACTATAAATACCCACGGCTTTGGGTATGGGAGGTCTGGCTCTGGCATGGGCTAGCTGTGAGATGTTGAGCTGGTTCTTTGGTTTCTCTGAGCTTATTTTCTCAGCCTGTTTATGACCTCAAAAAGTACTTGAGAAAATCAAATGAGATATTATCCAAGGAAGATACTTTGGAAACTTCCAAATGCAATAATGTGGTGGCTGTGGTGGCTTTGTGTCGACATACGTGCTTCAGACTGAAGCGTAAACCAAAGCCCTCCAGACTGCCTGGCGGGGCAAATATAGGGAGGACAGGAAGAATACACATTCTTTCCTGAACAGAATTCTTTCCGTCTGATGTCTACCTAAATTGCAGGGGAGAAGCCCTAGTTCTCTATCACAGAGTTTGGCGCTGCCAAAGCTACATCACGTTCATTTCCTATTTTCACACTCTGCTTCCTTGGAATCATATTTGGGGAATTCTCAAATACTTCTCATAATTCAGGCCCTCTTTTTTTTTTGCAGTTTTTGGCCAGGGCTGGGTTTGAACCCGCCACCTCCAGTATATGGGGCCGGTGCCCTACTCCTTTGAGCTCCAGGCGCTGCCCCAGGCCCTCTTTTAAATAGCAGTGTATCTTCTTGATATTTTAATGGCGATTATGACCAATTCGATGTAACTCCTTATGCTGATTTTCAAAGTATTTAAAATATTCCACGTATGGTGCATATTAGAAGGGACGGGTGAAACTTACTAAATGCAGAACACAAATGTTTTCACACAATAAACGAGAAAATCCCATGAAGGTTATGTCGAACAGGTGGATGATAATATTTCAGATTGTATATGAAGCCTGCACACTGTACCCCATGATTGCACTAATGTACACAGCTATGATTTAATAAAAAATTAAAATATAAAAATTAAAAAAATAAAATATTCTTCCCTCTTCTGATTTTATTTACATATTTGTGATTTTTTTAAATACACCCAACAATTGTACTATGAAACAAAATGTCATTTAGAAGTAATTCTTTGAGCTTAATTAGATTAGTAGCTTCATTACAGATACATTTATGCAGCACAGACTATTACTGGGTACTGAGATTGCTACCTCAAATAAATGGAATCTTCAGGCAGCTGATGTTGAGGCAGAAAAGTGAAGACCCACACAAGTAACCTCATAGAAGGTGATATGAGCAAGGGTGGTGATATACCTGGAATAGACCATGATATGCTTGGACCTGATACCAATGTGCATTTTTAAAATAATTTGATGGCTAAGGGTAGGGTGAAAAGACATGAAGTTTAAACACATCAAGTAATTTTTTAATATTTATTATTATTATTATTTTTTTTTTTGTAGAGACAGAGTTTCACTTTATCACCCTCGGTAGAGTGCCGTGGCGTCACACAGCTCACAACAACCTCCGACTCCTGGACTCAGACGATTCTCTTGCCTCAGCCTCCCGAGTAGCTGGACTACAGACGCCCCATGATGCCCGGCTAGTTTTCTGTTTTGCAGTTCAGCCGAGGCCGGGTTTGAACCCGCCACCTTTGGTATATGGGGCTGGCGCCCTACTCGATGAGCCACAGGCGCTGCCCTAGTATTATTATTATTTTTATATCAAAATATTAAGGGGGTACAAATGTTTTCGAGTCCATGATCACTTTTCTAATGTCTGAGTCCTGACTGTACACAGACCTGTCACCCACATTGCGTTCATAGTAACCCCTTCTCCCCTCACTGGTTGATTTCCACTGAGTTTTATATCACTCTGTGCACATGTGTATTCCAGTTTAATAGTGAATACATATATTATTTGTTTTTTCCATTTTTGAGATACTTCAGTAAGGATTATGGTCTCCAGTTTTACCTACATTATTGCAAAAAAGTGTTAATTTATCTTTTTATGGCTATATAGCACTCCACAGTACACATATAATGCATTTTATTAATCCACTTATGAATTGATGGGCACTTGGGTGAATCCAGGTCTTTGCAAATGTCAATTGTGCTGCAATAAACCTTGAAGTGCAGGTATCTTTTTGATAAAAAGTCTTCTTTTCCTTTGGGTAAATACACATTAGTGGGATTGCTGGATCAGATGGCAGGTCAACCTCTGTGCTTTGAGGAATCTCCATACTTTTTTCCATACAAGTTTAATAAAAGCTATTCGGACTGGGTTAAGGCTGGTTGTTTTAATTCTCATTTCCCTCACGATTAGTGATATTGAGCACTTTTTCATATGTTTATTGGCTGTTTGTCTTTCTTCTTCTGAGAAGCTTCTGCCCACTTTTTGACAGACTTGTTTGTTTGTTTTTTTGTTTTTTTTCTTGCTGATTTTCCTGAGTTCTTTATAAATTCTAGTTGTTAGCCCTTTATGAATATTTTCTCCCATTCTGTAGGTTGTCTATTTGCACTATTAATTGTTTCCTTAAGTGTGTCGAAACTATTTTATTTAATCAGATCCTCTATATTAATTTTCGTTGTTGCCATGCTTGCCACTGGGGGCTTCTTTGCCTAGGCTGGTATCTAGAAGAGTTTTTCCTACATTTTCTTCTAGAATTCTTATGGTTTCATGCCTTAGATATAAATCTTTTATCCATACTAAATTAATGTTTGTGAGTGATGGGGGGGTAGGGGTCCTGTTTATTCTTCTGCATGAAGATATGCAATTTTCTGAACACAGTTTATTGAATGGCACTTCTTTTCCTTGGTATGTGCTGCTGTCTGCTTTGCCAAAGGTTCGCTGGTTGTAGGCAGAGGGTGTTATATCTGATTCTCTGTTCTGTTCCATTGGTCTATGTCTCTATTTTTGTACCAATACATTACTGTTTTGGTTAATGCAGCCTTCAAGGATACCTTGAGGTCTGATGATAGGATGACTCCAGATTTTTGCTTAAGATCACTTTGGTCGTTTGAGCTCTCTTCTGGTCCCAAGAGAACGTAGAGTTATTTTTTTCTAGATCCGTGATGTGTGACTGTGGCAATTTGGTGGGGATTGCATTGAATTTCTAAATCACATTGGGTCGTATGAACATTTTAACAATGTTAACTCTGCCTATCGTTGAGCATGACATGTTTTTCCATCTCTTTGTGTCACCTGCGGTTTCTTTCCTCAGAGTTCTGTAGCTCTCCACTCCTGGGTGAAGTATATTCCTGGGTATTTTATTCTCTTTGTAGGATTGTGAATGGTGTTGAGTCTTTGATTGGACTTTCTGCTTAACTGAGAGTAGCGTATGGAAATGCTGCTGATTTATACGTTAATACGTTGATTTTGTATTCTGAGACTTTGCCTAATTTACTTATCAACTCCAGGTGGAATCTTTGTTTTTTTCTAGATACACGATCCTATCATCCCTCGAGAGTAATAGTCTGTCCTTTTCTTCCCAACTGGGATTCCTTTGGGAGCCTTCTCCGGTCTGATTGCTCTGGAGGGGTCTTCCAGCACTGTGTTGAACAGAAGCAGTGACAAGGGGCATCCCTGCCTTGTTCCAGTTTTTAGGGGGAATGTTTTCAACTTTTTCTCCCTCAGTATAATGTTGACTATGGGTTTGTCAT
This sequence comes from Perodicticus potto, assembly GCA_963574655.1. Lineage (NCBI taxonomy): Eukaryota > Metazoa > Chordata > Mammalia > Primates > Lorisidae > Perodicticus > Perodicticus potto. Next base: position 12,542 of record CAUYRH010032528.1, on the reverse strand, counting down.
GTATGACTTTTATAATTTTGAGCTGTGTTCCTTTGATGCTTAGTTTGCTAAGGGTTTTTCTTAACAAACTTAAGGGTGTTTAACACTCTTAAAAGGGTGCTGGATTTTGTCAAATGCTTTTTCTGCATCTATTGAGGTAATCATGTACAGTCCTTGTTTTTGCTTTTGTTTACGTGATGAATCATAGTTATTGATTTACGTACATTGAATCATCCTTTCATTCCTGGGATGAAGCCCACTAGGTCCTGGGGGATTATTTTTTGATGTGTGGTTAAATTCAGTTTATTAGTGTTTTATTGAGGATTTTTGCATCTGTATCCACAAGGTCTATATCTGTAGTTTCCTTTTTTTGTTGTGTCCTTTCTTGGCTTTGTTATCAAGGTGATAACTGGCTTTGTATAATGAGGTGGAATATTATGGAATAATTTCTGTATTATGGACCCTGGGTCTTCTTTGTAAGTCTGATAGAATTTGGCTATGAATCCATCTGCTCCAGGGACTTTCTCGTTGGGAGGTTTCTTGTTACTCTTTCAATCTATCTATTAGTTATTGGTCTGTTTAGGAGTTTATTTCATCCTGATTGAGTCTTGGAAGGTCGTGTGTTTCCAAGGACTTGTCTATTTCTTGTAGAGAAATGCATGTTGAGATTTATGTAATATTCATGCGATATTTTATATTTCTGCGGTATCAGTTGTAATGTTAATTTTTTTCTATTTATTTAGAGAAGAGTTCACAAACTGGGGGTTGTGGGTTAGATTTGGCAAGCATATGTGTTTGTTTTGACTCACAGAGTATTTAAAAACTGGAGCCAAGGTGAACATATAAGGAGATTTTATCCAGAAGTCCAAATTTCTCAGTTTCTTTTGAAAAATTTTAAAGATGTGGCAAACAAAAGTCCTGCTCCTTTACAGGACAGCAGTCACCTGGAGATGAGCAGAGACTGCCTGAAACAGGCCCACCGCTGTCCAGCTCTCCCGCAGCTGCGCGGCTTCCCACACTGGCTGTAGGCTGCGTCTGGACGCCGGGCAGGCTCCAGCTCAGGCCTTCGTGCCTGTTGATCTCGAGCCTGGAGCTTGTTTTCTCAAGCACTGCGTGGTTCAATCCATCCCCGAATTCAGGGCTCTGAGTGGAGGTCGGCACCTTGCACAGGCTTTCCGTGACTACTCTGCAAGGACTCGCTCACCCTGTTCACATCCCTTCACTCGACTTTATCATTCTTCCAGGCACTTCCCACTTTATTTTTATTTATTTATTTATTTATTATGTTTTTTTCGGGACAGAGTCTCACTTTATCACCCTCGGTGGAGTGCTGTGGCATCACAGCTCACAGCAACCTCCAGCTCCTGGGCTTAGGTGATTCTCTTGCCTCAGCCTCCCAAGTAGCTTGGGACTATAGGCACCTGCCACAACGCCTGGCTATTTTTTTGTTGCAGTTTGGCTGGGGCTGGATTTGAACCCACCACCCTCAATATATGGGGCCGGCGCCCTGCCCACTGAGCCACTAGTGGTGCCCTTTCATGCGTTTATTAAACATGCCTGTGTGATGGCAGACATGCTTCTTGAGAGCAGGGTCTTTGCTTTGTTTGCTGTGTTGCCCGACTGCCTGTCACCATGAAAGCCTGAACAGCACTTAGCAAGTGTGTGTTGAGTGAATGTCGCCCTTGCAGTTCTGCTCAGTTCCTGAGCACACCGGGATGGGGGTCAGAGTCACTGGGCCTGTTCGCCCTGGCTCCTACAGCCAAGGTTAATGGTAATAGATTTTGAATTATTAAAAGTCAATCTACCTGTTACTTTGTAGACACAACATGTCCGGTATCACCCCTATAATATACATAAACATTTAAAACTTTGCATTATATATGGTAATGGGCAAGAGAAGCTGTTCTCAGGATCTACATGACCTGAACAGTGAAAAAAAAGCCCTATTTGACCTTGAGTGCTACGAATTCAGGAGGCTGTGGCATGCATGTAATTTAGGATATGCAAATCCATTTGGACCAAGCCAAACCTCTGAGAATTTTGTGGGTTTTTTCACATAACACTTGACGGTGACAATATAACTTTCTTACTTGTATATTGTGCAGTTTCAGTTCGTGTCAAAACCACAAAGTTATGAGAAAGGGAGGTCGGGGGAGGAGGTGGAAAGTAGCACGTCTCATTGCTTTCCGTCTCCGAATTCTCAGATTTCCTCTTAGAGCTCTGCCTTGGAAGTAAAAAACATTGTAAGCAACATCAAGCAAAAGAATCTAAGAAACTTGACGGGGGATAAATGAGAAGGAAATGGGGGAGGGAACATCTTGAGCCCAGATAAGTTTGACCACAATGTAAAAATAAGCTCCCATAATCCCCCGCCCTCATTGTGCCCTCAGCAAGTGACACAAAGTGGAAAGATTTATGTTTATCAGTGGGTCTCACACTCGGGAAGAAATACTAGAGGGGCGAGTATCCCTGGGAAACGTTGACTGTGAACTTGCCTGTCACCAGCCTGGCCTGAGTGCACGTGTACACATGAGTGTGTGTGTGTGTGTGTGTGTGTCTGTGTATTTCCCCAATTATTAAGCAACAGCTTCACTTTTTGCTTGTAGATCTGCCTGACTCCCATCCATTCCTACTGGCTTCTCTTTCCTCACTCTCTTCTTACAACCAGAAAGGGAAACATAAATTCACTGAGTACAGGGTTAGAGCAAACCAAACCCATGTTCCCTTCTCCTGCCACGGCTTCAGTAAGGGCTCTACAACTTTGCCTTTCTCTCTGTTTCATAAGAAATTATTTTAAGGCATTCGCGTTTATCCTGACAATGTTTATTGAGAGCCTACTAGTTTTAGGCACAAGGTTTTGCTGTGTAGTGAAACAACAAACAAAATTTTTGGCACACTATTCTTGAGCTGAGTGAGCTTCAGGGAGAATTTCTACAGGTGCTGGTTGAAAATCTATCCAAGAAGTATGTTGAGAAAAAGTAAACAGATGATGTTCTTTTCCTGCAGAAGATAGGTGCTTAATTCTGGTGTTTCTATGGAAATTTCACTGTAAGATATGTAAAGAAGTATATGTGCCAATGATTGTCTGTCAAAATAACTACCAGTTCTAAATATAAGAGAAAAATGTCTCAGAAGCAGCCAGGACCAGATGTTTCATGGCAGGAACATGCTAGTGGGTTTTATTTGCCTTTCTTCCTAGGCTGGGAAGCCTGACCCTGAGATATAGAAAAGGTTATACCAACATTGTATAGAAAATTCTCAGCCTCTCTTGATGCCTAAAAATGGAAATCTAAACACAATCTCAGAGAATAGCCAAATAGGTGGCCCCCTGGGTAAGAAGGGCATCTTTTTTTGAGAGGTTTTAATGGCATATTATTGAGATGACATCGTGTCATTAGCTGAATTCTGTGGCAGAAAGTGAGTAGGAAGAAGCCACAGAACCACAGGAAAGTGACAATTATTTTGATATTTCCCAGATTCTTTTAACTCAAGACTGGGGCAGTAGTCCTGCTTGCAGGAAGACTTGTTTTGGGGGGAGAGATTTCTTTATGCCTCCTTTGAGACCATACACAGACCTTGTTGGTTTACTCTGTCAGTCCTGGGAGCATGGAAAGAGACGTGCTAAGGCATTTGATGTTCTGATTACCTCTGTTAGTAAAAAACAAACAAAAAACCCTTATTTTTATTTATTTTATTTTTCTATTTTTTTTGCAGTTTTTGGCTGGGGCTGGGTTTGAACCCGCCACCTCCGGCATATGGGGCTGGCGCCCTACTGCTTTGAGCCACAGCCACTGCCCTATTTTTACTTTTTGCGGTTTTTGGCTGGGGCCGGGTTTGAACTCACCACCTCTGGTATATGGGGCTGGTGCCCTACTCCTTGAGCCACAGGCACCACTCAGTAAAAAAAAACTTTTAATGTTTCCATGTGAAGGGTTGAAAATATTTCCAAATCGCCTGCTTACCTTCTCTAGTAAACACTGTTTAAAAACCATGATGGAGCCTTTGCTGAGTGTTGAGGGCTGTGCAGGCCTGGGTGATGTGTTGTCCCTGTGATGTATACGGCAGAGACTAGAAAAACGTGGTCTCCATGGATAGCCCAGGATATTCATTGATGTTGGATTTGGGAGTTGTTTGCTACCTTTCAGGGTAGCTAATCATTAAGATTGGGGGGTAGGTGTGTGGGTATTCTGTGTGGGAAGAAAGAAACTCTCAGACAAATTACTTGCAATGTTACCTAATTAGTAAGTGAACTGGGAATCGTTCAAGCTCAAAACCATAAAGATTAACAACCCCTCAAATCAAACCTTATGAGTGAATAAAAGTGAGCCCTGAAGAAGGACACAACAGATTAGTCTACAGATACAGGCCCAGCCTCTGTCTCTTGGCCAGGCGTCTTACACGACACCATACGCCTGTCTGTATGTGCAGCCTACTAGGGGCTCAAGACTAAATCTGGGACAAAGGTAACCCCCACCGCCTCAGCTGCGGCAGAAACAGGACCTGGTCCCTCCTTGGGGGGAGGCTGTTTGGTCTCAGCTCTCATTTATTTGATGTCTCCTATGGCCAGACTGTATATAAGGTTGTTCACTTCCATGGTCTCTGACCCTCTCAGCAACCCTGTGAGGTGCTACTGTCATTATGCTCACTTCCCAGATGAGCAAACCTAGCACAAGTACCATTCAGAAACGCGCCCGAGGTCGCAGGTAGAATGTGACTGAGCTGGGATCGGAACCTTGGCCAGTGGGGCTCGGACACGTCTATCTTCACAACACACAGAGGTCTCCCCGTTGTTCCTGGCAGGAGTGCCGTTGCCCTGTATAAACCTCTCTATTCACCCCACCACAAACATCACTGCCGTGCTGGGCCCGGTGCCTGGCACCTGTGAGAACGGAGCCAGCTGCAGCCAGAATCTGCAGACATCAGAAGGCCAAGCTGGGTGGGCATGTCACTCCCGGCGGCATGAATGAAGGTTTGATTTGCCTCAGCTCACCGCTGGGTGGAGTTTGTTTTGGGCAGGACACTTAGTGGCTGAACAAACACTTGGAACGTCTTAGAAAGGCTGCACAGTATGGTGGTTTGACACTGACTGTGGTTGTCTGGAGAGGTGCCACTGAAAGCTGGCCTTGACCGCGGGTGTGCTGTTGAGAGACCTTGCCTTCTTTGCTTCATACTGCCCTAGTTTCCTTGGAGGTCAACTGAGGACAGACAAGCCTTTTATGCTGTTATTTCTGCTGAGTTTCTCTTCTCCAGGCAGAGGATGGAGGCAGGAGACACCCCTGAAATGCTGAACAAAATAAACTAAATGCAGCTGCGTCAGAGCCCATACCTGGGAGTGTGATAAGAGACGCAGCCCTGGGAGAAGTGGAGGACTCGCCTTCCCATTCCTGGAGGTGCTGGAGGCTGGTTCCTTAGCAGGATTGTTTCCTTTTATCAACTCAAGAATGAGGATAGAGGCTTTGGGGAGCTAAGTGTGATAGCTTATGCTGAGGGGTCCCTTCCCTGCCTAGGATCTGACGTGGGACCTCAGAACAGCTTGACTGCTGGGACCATTAGTCCAGGAGATACAGAGGTGTGGGAGTCAGAACGGGGCCACAAATGCTGCTGTGTTGACACAGGAGTTGCAGGGACAGGAAGGGCCCACCCCGCAGGTACGAACAGCCCCATGCAGGACGTCGAGGAAGCTCTCCTGTGAATACTCGGATTCTAGTACTAATGCATCGCATTTCTTCATTAGTCTGTGCAAAGGTCTAATCTATGCACATATGAAAACTTGCAGGAGATCCCAAGTTGACCTAGAAAATGTCTTCAACACAGTAAATGTTCTTTGAGTGCCTAAGATTAGTTTTCTCTGACCAAATGAAGAATTTGGAAATTTAAAATGGCGGGTGGGATATCTGAGTGCTGTGAGGTCTTCATGGAAATAATGAGCAGGAGGCAATGAGAACAAGACCCCCTGGGATGGGCACAGGAACCCATTTCTCCTGGTGACTTCCAAGAGGAGAAGCATCTGTGGAGCTTGAAACCTGCATTATTATTATTATTTTTTTGTAGAGACAGAGTCTCACTTCATCGCCCTCAGTAGAGTGCTGTGGCGTCACAGCTCACAGCAACTTCCAGTTCCTGGGCTTAGGCGATTCTCTTGCCTCAGCCTCCCCAGTAGCTGGGACCACAGGTGCCCACCACAACGCCCGACTATTTTTTGGTTGCAGTTTGGCTCGGGCCGGGTTTGAACCAGTCAACCTCAGTATATGGGACTATTGCCCTACTCAGTAAGCCACAGGTACTGCCTATAACCTGCATTATTTTTGAAATAGTTTCTTTTTCTATTCCCTGTTAAGCTTCACCCAAAGAAAATAATCATACTTGAGTAAATTATTCCTCATGCTGTGTCTCATGAAGATCAGTGCAATTACTGTGGGGCTGAAAAATTACTAACAGGCGGGAAGGATGTGTTGCTCTAAGCATCCTGGAAAGGTGTCTAAACAGTTCAGCAGCTTATTCTGATTAATGAGCAACGTAGGAGCTGACGGGGAAGGGGAAGCTCTGAGTTCAATTTCTTTTCCTTAGCGCTGGCAAGCAAGGGATGGGACTAGCTTGGATTTAGGAAGGAGAGTGAAGGTCTGCATTATTCATCATGTATCATAATCATGACAACGGTGTAGCCCTACATAAGGGTAGGAACCCCTTCTTCAGCTATGCGCCAACTTCAGTGTTATTTTACTGAGTGAATATTTGGTGGGGACAAGGGAAAATGGCACTAAAATCAATGTTGAAGGCTTCTGGGAAAATGTTAAATAAAAATAAGTTATTTAAGGGGACTTCAGCTACTTCCTTCTCATTCTCTAAGAGCTCAGCTTAAATAACTATAAATAACCAATCTCCCTGCCAGAAGGCCTCCCTCGACCTCTTGGAAATGTCTGTCTCTCGTCTTATAATTTTATAGCCTCTGGGACTTTTCTTTGCAATGTTAATCACAGTTGAAATTCCCGGTCACTTGTGTAGTTATTTGCTTGATGCCTCTCTCCCAGGAAGACAAAGACCACATCTGTTGTCTTCTCTATAATTTCAGCTCCAAACACTACGTCTGGCACATAGTGAGTATTATACTTTGCTATTGAATTTTGTCTGGCTAACCCCATTCTTTACATATTATGAGTGTTTGAGGTATTCAGAGAGACAAGGCTGTTGTTCTGATCAGTTTCATGTCTTTCAAAACTCGAATAAAGTACATTTCTCTAGATGAATTGATGAAACTAAAGATACTTTTCTTTTCTGAAAAGAGTTCTGGATTTCTAGATGATAGTGCCTATTTACATCAAGCAACTTGATTATACTGAATTCATATTTTGAGAGGGAAATTATATCAAAATTAGATGACTCCTCTCTCATTTGTTAACAAGCCTCTGTGTTTCCTCATAACAAAGATTTATAAAAATATCATTGGGAGGGCTCCGCGCTCATAGCTCCGTGGTTAGGGAGCCAGCTACTTACATCGGGGCTGGTGAGTTCAAACTCGGCCAGGGCCTGCTAAACAACAATGACAACAACAACAAAATAATAGCTGGGTGTTATGGCGGGCGCCTGTAGTCCCAGCTACTGAGGCAAGAGAATCACTTAAGCCCGAGAGTTTGAGGTTGCTGTGAGCTATGATGCCATGACGCAGTGAAACTCTGTCTCTCTTTCTCTCTCTCTCTCTATATATATGTTAAATATATATATATATTTATATCATTGGGAGGATTATCAGAGTCATGGAAACCAACCAGGCCTGTAGGGGTAGGGAACCTGCATCCTTCTGAGTTCAAGATTGTTCTTTTTTAAGCACCAAAGGAAGCAAGAAAACTTTTACATTTCTCTGATGCACCACTTTCAATAAAAGGATTTGTCCTGTAAAATTTGAATTCAGTTAAAAGGCCACACTTAAGGACCTAGAAGGGACCTTCAGGCCTCAAGTTCCCCACCCTTGCTTAGTATGGGTACCAGATCTATTCAGTGAAATGATTTACTGGATCTTTCAAACTTTTATTTTTGCTAATTTAAGGAGAAATTTCCAGAATAAATGTCCAAGAAACATAAGTTAGCAAAGAAGAAACTGAAGAAAAGTGTGATTTCCCTACCTGCTCTCTCCCAGGACCCTGAAAATGAGGTTTTAAAGGCAAGTCATTAAAATAGGGGAGAGTACAAATTCTGGTCTTCCATATGTGATCTGAATTTAACTCCTCAGAGCCAATCTTTAGCCGTTAGTATTGCTCACTTTGTAAATATCCACTTTGTTATTTACGATTGCATTCATCTGAAAACCCAAACTCAAATTCGGTGGCCCCAAGATTGTGTTTCTGAAGACTCAGAACTTGGTGGGTTTGCCAGGGCAGATGTGCAACTTAACGAGAGAGGAGGGTTTACCTCTGCGAAGGTGAGGGCGTGCCAGCCCATCTTTATGTATAGCAAGTGAGAAGGCCGCTTTGGAAAGAAGAAAGAGGGTTCTCCTTGCCCCCAAATCAGCACCACCCTTAGACCCAAGTGAGGCCTGTACCTGTCTAATTCCAGGGCTCTCAAGATGAGGGGCCTTCCCTTGGAGTATCCACTGGATATGACCGCATCAGCTCAGTTTTAAGCTCCTCAGGGTGAGGGAGGCACATTCCTTGCATGAACAGGACCACTCTTACTGCTCTGCCCAGGGGCCTCTCAGCCTTGCTGATGGTGGTACTGTGTGGAAGGCAGCCATGATGCCAATAATAAAAACGATCAACATGGCGGGAGTGCAGACATTATGGGCCAAAGAATGTAGATGTGGTTGGAAAACATGTTGTTCCACATTTATTCTAGAAAATTTCAATGGTAGATTTAACATTGACCAGAAAAGAAATTACTGCCCACATTTGCATACATATTCTGAGTAAGAGTTGCATTTATGGTCATTACCCATGAGTCAAGCACAGTAATAACTTAGAAAAAGACACTGGAAGTCAATATTGACACAGATGGTGGAGCCTTGTGGCTATGATGTGGTCACCATCCGATAAATGCAGGGCAAGGAGATTCATGTTCAGTACAAATAGGCTCCAAAGGGCTGTGGCCTGTGAGTGACAAAACCACGTGGCTAATTTTCTCTCCTGTTAGAAGACACGAAATTAGCCGATAAGGGGATAACTGAAATAAAGAACTTGCAGAGAGAGTTCCTGGACTTGAACAGGAAGGGGTGGTGCCTGGATATCATACCCACTGATGGACCATAATAAATACATAAGTAATGCTTATGTATCCATTCTTCTAAAAACAGATTGAGAAATTCTTATACTAATGAGGGCCTATGATTTAGTAATACATTTCTTTAATTGAGATTAAATTAACTACTATAAAATTAAGCATTTTAAGGTATGTAATGCAGCATCATTTAGTATATTCACAATATTACCATTGCCTCTATCTAGTTCCAAAACATTTTTATCAATCTGAAAGGAAACCCCGTACCTGCTGGCATGACTCACCACTCTCTCCCCCACTCCTGGAAACACTGTTCCTGCTGGTGTGACTCCCCACTCTCTCCCCATCCTCTGGAAATCCCGCACCTGCTGGCGTGACTCCCCACTCTGTCACCCACTCTGGAAACCTGGTACCTGCTGGTGTGACTCCCCACTCTCTCTCCATCCCCTGGAAATGCCGTACCTGCTGTTGTGACTCCCCACTCTCTCCTCATCCCTGGAAACCCTGTACCTCCTGGTGTGACTTCCGACTCTCTCCCTACCCCTGGAAACCCTGTACTAGCTGGTGTGACTCCCCACTCTCTCCCAACTCCTGGAAACCCTGTACTGCTGGTGTGATTCCCCACTCTCTCCCCCACCCCTGGAAACCCTGTACTTGCTGGTGTGACTCCCCACTCTCTCCCACCTCCAGAAACACTGTACCTGCTGGTGTGATTCCCCACTCTCTCTCCTGCCCCTGGAAACCCTGCTCAGCTTTCTGTCTGTATGGATTCACACCTTCTGGACATTTCACCTCTTAGAGCAGCGGTTGTTTACCTGTGGGTTGCAACCCACAGCAACTATATTAAAGGTTTGTGGCATTAGGAAGGTTGAGAACCACTGTGTTAGAGTCTTACAGTATTTATCTTTTGCTATGGGCTTCCTTCCCTTAGCATACATAGTGTTTTCAAGTGTCATCTTTCTTGTGGTCTGTGCCAGTTACTCCAAACCTCTCCATAGCTCAGTAGTATTTCATTGTATGAATAGACTACATTTTTTTTATTCATTCATCAGCTGATGAGTTTGGGTTGTTTCTACCTTTTGGCTATTGTTAATCATACTACTACAAACATACCTGTATACATTTTTGTTTGAATGTTTGTTCTCAGTTCTCTTGAGTGTATACTTAGGAGTGGACTTGTGAGATCACAGGTAAATTCTACGTTGAATCATTTAAGGAACTGCCAGACTGCTGTGCAAAGTAGTTGCACCATTTTACTTTCCTACTAGCAGTGTGGGAAGGTTTCAAGTTCTTTCCTTCCTCCCTAACATTTGTTATTTTCTGATATTTTTATTATAGTCATCCTATTGGGGTTGAAGTGGTATGTCATTGTGGTTTTGATTTACTGTCATGTAGTTTTAAACAAACCATCTATTTAGACATGGCCCCATAAAAATATATTAGGTCCCACATTCTCTACAAACAGTTCAAAAACTCTGTGGAGAACCAGTGAGAAAATAGGCTTCCCCTTCTTTATGTCCTGAAATTCTTAGCTTGAGAGTCACCCACATATCAGATAATATAGACAGTAATATTAGACATATTTGGTCATATCTTGAAAGCATGTTTTGGGACACTGGGAGTTTCAGACCTTCAGAATTTGCATTTGAAGCAAAGCCACAGGTGATTCCTGAGCACATTTTGAGGTTGAGTGGTATTGATTTCCTGTCTTACTGTATCTTCTGTCTTATAGGAGCGAGAGTATATCCATGCCAGAAAACCCTTCACAGGAGCAACAGGTCATGTTCAAGCTTACCAAGGTGCAGGTGGTGTGTGTGGCGCATGTGTGTGGAACAGTGATTCTCAAATGTGGTTGCCACTGAGAATCTCGGACAGCAGGGATTCCACTCCCTTGAGTCTGTGATTTTAATGGATCCCGGGTGGAGCCTAGTTCAGAACTTTTTTTTTCTTTTTTGCCTTTATATAAAAGTTTATTGAAACACAACTACACTCTTTCCTTTTCACATTGTGAATAATTTGTTACTCTCTGCAACAGCAGAAATTGAGTAGCTGTGACAAGCATTGCATGACCCACAAAGTCTTAATTATTTTCTTTCTGATCTTTTACATAAAAATTGTGCCCATCCCCACTTTACACCAATATTATATTGCTTTCATTACAGTACCTTAGCAAAAGGTCTTGAAATCAGATAGCATTTTTTCTTTTTGTTGTTTCTTTTCAAAGTTATTTTGACTATTCTAGAAACTTCCAAATTTCTTTTTTATTTTATTTTTTATTAAATCACAGCTGCGTACATTAGTGCAATGAAGGGGTACAATGTACTGGTTTCATATACAATCTGAAATGTTTTCATCAAACTGTTTAACATAGCCTTCATGGCATTTTCTTCCCCGCCCCCCAAGTGGTAAGACAGAATTTATTTACAGAAAAGAATGCGGAAAACACTAAAGCTCCTGGTAGAGAGAGAGAACTCAGGTGGGGAGAGAAAAGCTTTCTCCGTTTCTCTCCCGGTCTTTCCCCATCTTGTTTTAGGCTCTTAGTCTCGGGGTATATACAGGTGTATGGGTTCCTTGGCCAGGAAATGAATGAACACAGGTCCCTTCTGCCTGGGCAAGGTGAATGAAGGTATCAATGAACGAACACAGTCCCTTCCACAGGGGCAAAGTGAATGAATGTATCAATGAATGGACACAGTCTATTCACCTATTCACAGTCAATTCACCCAATTGAGGCCTAGGAAATTAACATGAAATTGACCTAGGCATAGGAAATGGGGGTTCCCCATTTAGTCCTAAGTGTAAAGTGAAGGAGACACCAAGGCACAGGTGTCTCCTCAGCAGTTGTCCGACCTTTTTGGCTATTGGAGCCTCCAGTGGGGGTGGAGGTCCCTCTCCTTGCCTATCATCCAGCCCGCTGGTTCTTTAGCTGGCTGCCGCAGCACAGACACCGCCAAGGAGGAGGCAGCAGGTCCGCCAGCTCCGCTGAGCTGGCTAGGGTGCCAAATGTTCTGCATCAATTCTCCCTCTCCGAGTAGAAACTCCAACTGCTGTTAGGGAAAAGGGGCGAAGACTCAATCTAACTGCTTCCTGCTGAATCAGGTGATGATAAAAGGGGGCAGTTAGGGTTTCTCCGGAGGGAGAGTGATACAGGGGTTCGTGGACTGGGACCATCTTTGTTGCGTGTGGCTTGATGTCATTTCTGGAAAACATAAATCTGTTTAGTATAATCAGTAATAGGCAAAGGTAGAACAGCGTCAGGTCAGAAGCACTTATTCAGTGATGCTAAAAGAAAACCATATTAGGATTTTTCTTGCTGTTTCCTAAATGATAACTTCAAACTTTCTTTTGGCTCACAAGTG
>CAUYRH010032525.1:0-23558 GCA_963574655.1 Perodicticus potto | reverse complement strand
TTTTTTTTCTGTCACCCTGGATAGAGTGCTGTGGCTCAGAGCTCACAGCAACCTCCAATTCCTGGGCTCAAGCGAGTCTCTTGCCTCCACCTCCCAAGTAGCTGGGACTACAGGCGCCTGCCACAACGCCCGGCCATTTTTTGGTTGCAGCCATCATTGTTGTTTGGCGGGCTGGGCTGGATTCGAACCCGCCAGCTCAGGTGTATGTGGCTGGCGCCTTAGCCCGTTGAGCCACAGGCGCCGAGCCACTACATTATTTTCTTGATGACTCAAGAAAATTTCTGAGTTATATTCACGTGGTCTCTCCTCAATACTTCTGTCTTTGATCAGGTTAGTTATTAGGATAAGCTGCATTTTTCTGTGGTAACAAAAGAATTTTGAACCCTCAGGGGTTTAACAGTGTCCCCGGCCTTTTTGGCACTGGGGACTGGTTTCATGGAAGACAATTTTCCACAGAAAGAGGATGAGGGATATGGTTTTGGGATGATTCAAGTGCATTACACTTATTGTGCACTTTGTCTCTATTAATTACATTGTAATATATAATTATATTATATAACTCACTATAATGCAGAATCAGTGGGAGCCCTGAGGTAGATCCCTCGCATGCACAGCTCACAGTAGGGCTCAGGCTCCTATGAGAAGCTAAAGCTGCCATTGATCTGTCAGGAGATGGAACTCAGGCCACCATGTGAGCCAGGGGAGCAACTGTAAATACAGATGAAGCTTTGCTTGCTCACCTATCACTCAACTCCCACTGTGCTGTCTGGTTCCTACTAGGCCGCAATCTGGTACTGGTCTGCGGTGTAGGGACTGGGGACTGCAGGTTTAACACATATAATTTTATTTCCTGTTCAAACAAAATCCCCTGAGTATTGGGTAATCCTTGGGGGCATCTGTTTTCCAAGCAGTTACTCAGTACCATTGGTTCCTTTGTGTGGCCCTCCCATCCCAACATGTGTCCTCCAGGCAGGGAAAAAAGAAAGCTGGGGAGTAGTATATGGGCTCCTAAATAGTTATGACTAAATATGCCACATGTTGCTTCTACAAACTTTGTCTTAATTTAAAACAAGTGGGCTGGAAATTATGGTGGTGGCACATAGATTTTAGTGATCAGCAGATGGGTTGTTCACAACTGAGAAAAACTGATCTCTCATTTGGAATAATTGTTTATTAAACTGTTAAATATTAAATTACATGTGTATGTAATACAGGGTGGCTGTAAAGTTTGTGGGCAATTTAAAATAGTGTGCTTTTTAAAATGGCACACAAACTTTATGAACCCTGTGTATATTTAACAAAAGATATAGGCATGACTGTGGAGTCATTTAGGTTAATTCAGTCCTTATAAAGGCAGAAATGATGTCACTGAGATTTGCAGGATCCCTGTTTGGCCCTGATATAGATCTTTTTTATTTATTTTTTTGTTAAGTCAAATACACATAGATCATGAATACATTTATGCATATCTGGGGTATAATGTGTTTTTTTTTAATACAATCTGATGTGGTTACATCTTTTTTTTTTTTTTTTTTTTGGAGACAGAGCCTCAAGCTGTCACCCTGGATAGAGTGCCGTGGCATCACAGCTCACAGCAACCTCCCATTCCTGGGCTCAAGCGAGTCCTGCCTCTACCTCCCAAGTAGCTGGAACTACAGACGCCCGCCACTACGCCTGGCCACTTTTTGGTTGCAGCAGTCATTGTTGTTTGGCAGCCCGGGCTGGATTTGAACCCACCAGCTCAAGTGTACATGGCTGGCACCTTAGCCCGTTGAACCACAGGGGCCGAGCCGGTTACGTCTTTTTTAATTTGAGTACTTTTTCTTAGAATTGCACTGTCTACATCTCAAATTACTCCCATCTCATTGGTCTATATTGGGTTGCGATTCTCTACGTGAATTTGAATGTGCAAAATTTCAGCCTTGACTACTCGGGTATCCCCACTGTCTTTTGTGTTAGCTACTTTTGTTCCTATTAGCTAAGGCAATAAATCCATCTAATAAAAACCATTTTGGAGGTGAAATGATGTATAGGATGTTTTTGACAGAAAAAAAGTGCTTCACAAAATATCTTCTACCTGAGAAATTATGTCCAAGCTTGTTTGTGGCTATTGCAGGAAGAATTTTATATCTCTTTTTGCCTTTAGGCAGGGAAAATAATTAGTTCTGGGATGAGTTAAGATTATAATGTAAATGGTGCCCCCTGGAGTTGTGCAACACAGCAACATTACTTTTGGTTGAATTTTGCCTTAATGACTCCCATTCCTCAAACCCATTCATTTCTGGTTCATCTCTGTCTCATAATAATAGATCCATCTTGATCTCATTAGTTGGGATTAAAACTATATCTTTTCAATAAAATACTTAGCTATTAGGACTTTTTGCTTAAATATTTTAATTATGTGATCTGCTAGTTATATAATCTGTACCCAAAACTTTGCAGACAATTGTTCCATCAAATATATATACTCAAGGATTTTTCATAAATTGTGACATTTTTTGTGTTGCCTAGTAACATTTCTTTGATCAATAATTTGTAAAAGCCAAGAAATTTCTAATTGGAAGATACTGTAGTAGTTATTTAATTAAATATTGATTTTTTTTTTTTTTACTGAAAGAGGAATTACTGAAGATTCCAGAAAACAAGGGGAGGCCAGGTGTAGTGGCTCACACCTGTAATCCTAGCACTCTGGGAGGCCAAGATAGGTGGATTGCTTGAGTTTAGGAGTTAAAGACCAGCCTGAGCCCCCATCTCTACTAAAAAAAAAAAAAAGAAATAGAAAAACTAGTTGGGTGGGGCAGTGAGTGGCTGTAGTCCTAGCTACTTGGGAGGCTGAGACAAAAGGATTGCTTGAGCCCAAGAGTTTGAGGTTGCGGGTGGCGCCTGTGGCTCAGTGGGTGGGGCGCCAGCCCCATATACCAAGGGTGGTGGGTTCAAACCCGGTCAAACTGCAACAACAACAAAAAATAGCCGGGCTTTGTGGCGGGAGTCCCAGCTACTCAGGAGGCTGAAGCAAGAGAATTGCCTAAGCCCAGGAGTTGGAGGTTGCTGTGAGCTGTGATGCCACAGCACTCTACCGAGGGCCATAAAGTAAGACTCTGTCTCTAAAAAGGAAAAAAAAAGAGTTTGAGGTTGCTGTGAGCTATGATGGCACAATACTCTACCCAGAGCAACAGAGTGAGACTCTGTCTCATATAAAAAAAAAAAAAAAGAAAAGAAAACAAGAAGAAAAAAATATACTTAACCTCACATATTCTGACTTCAAGACCAGGATTATTTCTTTCCATTAGTTACACATGTTGTTCAAATGTAAATAGATTTTGTTTTTATATTCTCTATTCACACAGATTGTTGCCCAAGATTATTCTTTGGGACCACAACTTCCTCATGGCATTTTTCACCTCTGCGTTTCTGAGGGTATAGATTAAGGGGTTTAACATGGGTGTTACCATGGTATAAAACACAGCCACAGCTTTATCAATGGGGAAGGTGATCATGGGCCGAAGGTACACAAATATACAGGGTACAAAGAATAGGACGACTACGGTAATATGGGAGGCACAGGTGGAGAAAGCCTTCCGCTGCCCTTCAGTGCTGTGAGTCTTTAGGGAGCAAAGGATGAGGACATAGGAGGCGATAAGAATAGAAAAAATGAGCATACACATCAGCCCACTGTTGGCAGCAACAAAGAGTCCGAAGAAGTGTGTGTCAGTGCAGGAGAGTTTCAGAAGAGGAAAGAGGTCACAGATGAAATGGTCAATGACATTGGGTCCACAGAAAGGCAACCAGGCCATGAAGAGAATTTGAATCCCAGCGTGGAGAAGTCCCCCGGCCCAGGCCGTGGCCACCAGGAGGCCACACACCTGCCTGTTCATTGTGATCATGTAGTGCAGAGGCTTGCAGATGGCCACGTAGCGGTCATAGGCCATCACCACCAGCAGGATGATCTCCACTCCCCCAAAGAAATGTTCTGCAAAGAGCTGAGCCATGCACCCACTGAAGGAGATAGTTTTCTTTTCAGCGAGTAAGTCAAAGATCATTTTGGGGGCCATGGTAGAAGAGCAGCAGCCATCTACGAAGGACAAAAAAGACAGAAAGAAATACATGGGGGAACCCAGGGCTGGGCTGGTGGTGATTGTGACCACGATGAGCAAGTTGCCTGCCAGGGTGAGGAAGTAGATGACTGTGAACACGGCGAACAAGAGTTTCTGCACATGTGGGTTCTGCGTCAGGCCGAGCAGGATGAATTCTGTCACATTATTCACTTGCTCCATGAATCCACTGAAGCGTTTGGATAACTGATTTATCTGCGAATAGGACAAACAAGGACTACAATTGTGGCATATACCTCTTGAACAAGAAAGTAACTTCAGTCAGGATTGTTTTCTGCACCACTGATGGAATTCCCAAGCAGGTAAACCCAAAACTTCAACTGGAGTCATATTACTAATGCATGATGACACCTGTTCCTCTTCTCTGTCTGGCACAGACACAGCCCACGGACATGTATTCATTCATATATACAAACCTGGTCCCCTGATGTTGACGGGATAGGCACCTTTCTTGGTCACCACCATAGTATTTTTTCTTTTTCTCATAACAAAACAGGAATGACAAGAGGACCACACAGAGCGGCAAGGGCTTGGATTCAAGAGTCTCCTCCTCTGTGCTTCTCTCTAGTCACGTGTGCTGATGAGGCTACGGTGCGGTTTGTTATTGGTGGTACACTTGTTTCAGGCTGACTATAAAACATCAGGTGCGTTCAATTTGAAATAGGGATGATGTTGTCACATTTCAGAATCAAATGAACAGAGTGAATGTTTAGGGCTGCAGTAAGATGCCTCCGGGTAGGTAGATTAATGAGTTTGTGCGACATCTGGACAGAATTGTCTAAGAACACCACCAGACACCCTTGGAAGAAACACACCCTGAAGAGGATAACAGCACGATGCAACGCCACGTTCCCCACGTAAATGTGAAACTTCAGAATTTACTATCTGGAGAGCTGCTGTCGTGTTTAGATTTCAGAGGGATTTTGCAAATGAAAACCCGGTTTAAGGAAGACTATGAAAAATTATCTGGATCTGTTTAGAAAACAGATACTTTTATTATGAGGAAACAAAAGCACCACAATTTATGGGACAGAATGTGTTCTCTAGAATTAGATAGATTATTTTTACATTCCATTTTCACTGATTATTAGCCACATGATGTTGTGTACAAATCTCAGTCTATCTCAGTATCAGAGTGCCTAAATTTTTCATATATGAAGGTGAAAAAAAAGGCCCAGAGGTATTGAAGAATATCGGTATTACATATAATAAAGTTTGTATCTTAAAGGTAAATACTTTACATATAGCTTATCACACATTCCAAATTATGATAAAAAGAACAAAAATGAAAAAATCTCATGTATCATTATTTTTATCCTTGAAATATTTGATTGTTGTAATATTAAGAGAAAATAAATTAACTATTAATAAGTACTAAACTCAAGAAGTGAAAAACTCAGAAAAAAGGTGGAATACAGAAATCAATACATCAGGAAATAGAAAAGTATTAGAGGTGACAAATAAACTCAAACGCTTCTTGATATTTAAAAAATACCAGTAAGGCCAGGCGAGGTGGGCTTATGTCTGTAATCCAGCACTCCGGGAGGCGAAGCAGGTGCATTGCCTGAGCTCTGGAGTTGGAGACCATCCTGAGCCAGAGCGAGACCCTGTCTCTAAAAATAGCCCCACTTATTGCAGGCACCTGTAGTTCCAGCTACTTCGGAGGCTGAGGCAAGAGGATTGCTTGAGCCCAAGAGTTTGAGGTAGCTGTGAGCTATGATGCCATAGCACTCTACCAAGGGTGACAAAGTGAGACTGTCTCAAGAAACAAAAACAAAACCCAACCACATGAAACTGGTGAATACAAGCAAGTATGGCCAAATTTCAAAAGGACATTATTTGTGAAGAATATCTAAAAAGATTTTTATGTATAGCTCATAAAAGATTTTTAAAATAACCGCATAGACATTTCCCAAAACAAAGTAAAATTTCACTTAATGCCATTACCAAAAAATGAAAAAGAGAAAAAGGAGAAAAAAATGAATAGCCTCTATTAAAGACTTTAAATAAGACATAGATCTATTAAAAAACAGAAAAACAATGAGGTTAATATATCGCTAATCTCTGGGTAAAGAAAGAGATTTTTAAACAAAAACACAATGATACAAAATACAGGATAAAATTGATGAATTCATTTGCAACAATATACAGAACACAGGGGAGGAATATTAGCAACAAGTGTGACAATTGTTATTATAGGAATAGTTGTAAATAAATTAGAAGTTACTCACCTGATTACAAAAATAGGGGCAAAACTAATAAAAAATTCTTAGAAAAAACATTAGGCATCTAAAAAATTTCATAAGTCACCTGCAATTGAAAAACAACGAAAAGCTAACTGGCAAACTGGCAAAAATTTAGGACACTTATATTATTCAGTGCTGCTGAGTGTGTTGCTATAAAACTTTCTAGAAAGAAAATTGACCTGATAGAATAAGGGTTTTATAATTTGTGGTCACATCTCTTGTTACAGTATTCCTTGTTTTTACACGTCTATTCGTAATAAAAATTATCTATATAGGTTGTGTTTCATAATATTTTTATGATAATGAAAAAGTAAAAGCAATCCAAATGTCTACATAAAGAGGAAAAGTCAAATGAATTATAGTGATGATATGTCAAATAGACATTAATTATTTGCAAGAAAAATTAATGATGCGGAAAGATTCTTTCAATATGACACTGAGTGGAAAATACAAGATTGCTTATGTATATTATGATCTAAATTGTCTAAAATGCCATATTTCCATAGAAAATCATCTGAAAAAAGTATGCGAAAGACTAAACACATTTATCTGAATTATGGAATTAAAGGCAATTTTTGTGTTTTTTAAAAAAATTTCTGATCTGAGTTTTCCACAAAGGGAATATATTGCCTTTATGTCAGTAAAACAATTTAATAAAATAAATTTTATTTATTTATTTTTTTTGAGACACAGTCTTATTTCATCACCCTTGGTAGAGTGCCGTGGCGTCACAACTCACATCAACTTCAAACTTTTGGGTTTAAGTGATTCTCTTGCCTCAACCTCCCAAGTAGCTTGGACTACAGGCCCCAGCTACAAAGCCTGGCTATTTTTTTTTTTTTTTTTTTTTTTTTTTAGCAGGCCTGGGTAGGTTTGAACCCATCAGCCTCAGAGCATGTGGCCAGTGCTGTAACCACTGAGCATGGGAGCTGCCCATTAAATTTTATTTTCTCATTAGACTTGGGTCTATAATATCCTGAGTGACTGTTTTTTCTTAGTAGAGTATACTACTTATTATTCACAAAAATATGTGGCTGTAGAAAAATATATTTAAATCCAACTCACCTGTAAATTGATAACCCTAGTATCGCCATGATAAAAAAATGACTAATAAGGAAAATAAGTAACAGGTTCATTCCAAACAAGCCATCTTATTTCTAGAGAACAGTTTGCATGGAGTTTGCATTCACTGACCCATTGCAAACTTCTGCTTTATAGGTTCATCTGTTTTTAACTTAAGTATAATGTATCCGTTCCTCAATGAGTGACTTAAAAATGGCTGCTAGGATAGACTTCCTAAATAAAGTTGAGTTCATGGGCTGAGTTTATTTTGCTCCATAGCAGTGTTTTTCAATCTTTTTAAAACCCCATGGCACACTTGAATCTATAGTTAAACTTCCATAGCACACTTAAATTATTTTGATTAAAAAAAAGAGTAAAAAAAAGAATATACTTACTGTGCTTTGAACTTCTTTTGAAAATAATTTAATTCATGATCTTTAAAAAATTTCGTGGCACACCTAAGATCCTCTTACGGTGCACCTGTTGAAAATCACTGGTCTATACGGTCATGCCACTGGCTATGGATAGGGTGCTAGCAATCCAGCTCAGGGAATGAATTTCTTTAGTTAGCTTCCACAGGTTTACTTAGGCTCCCATTAAGGTTCAAAAGAAATTGAAGGGGGCAAAACCCCTCTAACCATCAAAGCACAACTTTCTCCAAGTTTCCTTATAAGACATTTTCTAGCCTTTCTCGATGACCAGGTGAAGTATATTATAAAAACCACTTGGTTTGAGAGCCACCCAGAGTTAAAGCCCTGAAACCAGCAAACATTAAAGAAGAAAGATTAGGAATTGCATGCACGATGAAATCAGCAGCAAATTAAAGGTGCCTTGGAATAGTAGGTCCCCAAAGTCATCTATTTTAAGCCTTTTTCTTAGTAAGCCTGGGTGCAGTCTGAAGATTGTTCCTTTGGTCCCTGGAAGTCTGGATCCAAATGAGTTGGAAACAGAACCAAACAGCATTTGTGATTTGTAGTTGATTATGCTTATGTGGTCTTCCTGGGTCAGTAATCATCAGAGTCTCATCTTTATAAACATTTTCAAATGTAGATTCAGGGAAATATTTTATGGATATTACTCAAGTACAAGCAGTTAGGGGTGCTCTAACCTCTCAGGTCCCAGAAGATTAAAATCAGCAGCTTGAGCCAAGATGGCAGCCAAACCAATTTATCCTTGTTCTCTCTCTCTCATGACATCTGTGTCCAAAGAGTGAGGAGAGAGCCAAACTAGCCTGGCTTAACAGCCTCTCTTGGGAGGTTAGGAAGTGCTGTTAGAGCCCAAGAAACTAGGCACAGAAGGTCCTGTTCATGGAAATTTAGTTGCATGAACCATGAGCCTGTCCCACAGAGTTAGGTATTGCATGGGTATGTTGGGTAGGTAGACCTTTGTTAGTTTCCTGCAGAGCAGATAGTTTGTGTTTCTTTCTTTCTCATAGAACTCCATTTTGTTCTTGTGTCAGGTGGCCATGTGTTTAGGGCAAAGTGGGGTCTACTCAGGCCAGAGGTGTGAATTCAGATTAGCCAAGACCAATTATAGGGAGGAATGAGCCAGATAATGTGTGAAAATGTCTGAGTCAGTGCAAAACTGCTATTATTAATGCCTTGAGGATAGACACATGTAAACTAGAGAAACTGCTCTTTAATATTAAATAACTGAGGCATGCTGTTGAGTGAGGGCTTCCATGGATCTCCTACTTACTACTTATCTTGGCTCTTCAGCCTCTTTATACTTGAGTTTCCACATCTGTAAGAAAAGGGTGGTGATGGTACCTACCTTCTAGGACTGTTTTGAGGATTATAGGAGATGATGCATGTAAAGTAATTAGAATAGTGCTTGGCAAAGCGTAAAAGCTCACTGTTATCTGTTGTCATTCTCTGTGTAGGAAATCAGGGCTCACGTGTGACTGATTCAGGTTCCTTAGAAGAATTGTCTCAACTCATGCATAGTAGCTTGGCTTCCTTACTCTTATGGTTGGGAGGATCAAGCACATTCCAGAAATTATGAGAGAAGGAAGGCCAATGTTTTAGGTATTGAATCATAAATCATAATTTCATAAATTCATTTCATAAATCATAATTATGAAATAATTCTGATATTTATATTTCTGATTTTCCCTCCACTAACAAATCTGATAGTGAAGTAAGATTCCCTGAAATGGTTGTAGATGGAGATGAAGGAAATGTGGATACGACGGGAAATAACAAGTAATCAGCACTTTTCCACCAGTCACTTTGCTAAGTGTGGTGTCTCATCTAATTCACACATAATCCCCATAAGGAAGATATTAATTTCATTTTATGCATGAGGAAATTGATGCTCATTCTGAAAAAGTATCATTTAATCAAGGTCAACAAGCTAATTATTGGCAGATTTTGAATTTAAATTCAGGTTGATTAAAATCTGAGCCCGGGTTCTAACTCTTATGATAATATACTTGAGTAGACACTGATTCCATGGTGTGACTCATCTGCTGGGTGTGGTGGGTGAGGAGGTGCTGACACAGACCAGCTGTGAATTATTTAGCAGCTTTAGTTGTACCAGTAGTGGCAAGCAGAACATAGTCCTCAGTCAGATCCCACGTGCTGCAACTGTCCATAAAAGAGAAGCATGGAGAAAAGAGAACATTTTTCATCTTCCCTTTCTGCCTGTGGCCTGCATCCTCGGGAACTGGGAACTACCTGAGCACCATCTTGGAAGGGCTTTTTTTTTTTTTGAGACAGTCTCACCTTGTTGCCTAGGTTAGAGTGCTGTGGCATCAGCCTAGCTCACAGAAACCTCAAATTCCTGGGTTTATGTGATTCTCCTGCCTCAGCCTCCCAAGTAGCAGGGACTACAAGTGCCCGCCAGAATGCCCAGGTAATGTTTTCTATTTTTAGTAGAGATGGGGGTCTTGCTCTTGCTCAGGCTGGTCTCAAACTCGTGACCTCAAGCCATCTTCTCACTTTGTCCTCTCAGAGGGCGAGGATTACAGGTATGAGCCACCACGCCTGGCCTCCTTCTTGAAAGTTTTGATCCTGGAAATTTCCTGATGCCTGTGGAATGGAAAGGAAGACTGAGCAGAAATTCAGACACGGGACAAGAAACATCCTCTATGTGAATGGGATGTGGTAGGGTCTTAGAGAAATAATACACAGTAGACATAACCTGGATATGATTTCCAATCTTCTATTTACTGTAGGGCTGTATGCTTGTCACTTAATGTGCTTGTCACTTAATATACTTGAGCCTATAAAACAGCCTTACATTAGGGCTATCAAGGATAGTATGTAAAAGCCAGCTAGGAAATTGTGCATAGAAAACATTTGGAAAATATTTTCTGGATTAAATTGAGAGGAATGTTTGCATTTTCCATTGCTACTATACTGTTGGCTATCTTTATTGAATCCTGACCAAGCTGTATGATTTTGGGCAAGTTACTCAAGTTCTCTGAACCCCAGATGTCTCTTATGCAAAATAGAGATAATATTACATCCTAGGGTTGCATAAGAATCAAATTAGTCACTGAAGGAGGAAATGGGATTGAAGGTGAATAGGTTTTGTAAGAGGGGAGAAGCTTGATGTTTAAATCATAGTGGAAAGAAGCTGGGGGAGGGGGAGAGCATGAGAGAGAGAGAAAGACCACCCAGAGCAAGAGAGAGAGAGAAAGACAGGAGAGAAAGGGGAGTAATCATTACAGGTATATTGGGTGGGTAGACATTGTGGGTTGCCCACCAAGCAGTTATTTCCTATCTTCTGTCTTTCTCCTAGAATTCCATTTTATTCTTGTGTCAGGTGGCCATGTATTTGGAGCAAAGTGGGATCTATTCAGGTAATAGGTGTGAGTTCAGATTAGCTGAAACCAGTTATGGCAATGCTCTTCCCTTTCCAGTGAGTGATTTACAGTTAGGCATGTGACACAATTCTAGCCCATGAGACAAAAGAGAAAAACTGCAGGTGTGATGCTTTTCCAACCCTAAGAGGAGAATCATAAGGAAAAATGTCTATTTTCTGAACAATGACTTCTGCAAGGGATTATGGAATTGCCACTCAGTGGTGACCACTGGAATTTTAGACTGGGCAGTTACTGGAGACAGCTAAAAGTGTGCCCCATTTGAAAAATCATTGCTAGTTTGTTATTGGACTTGAACTGAAATGCTTTTATTACTGAAGGACATGCTTTATTTTTACATGTGGAATATCCATGTGCTATATCAGATAATCATTCCAGCATGTAGGGGAATGAATAGAAAGAGTTTCTTTATTAAAGAGAAATGCATGTTCAAGAACAGGAGATATTTAGTAAAGTATCACAAGAATGGAAAAACAAGGATCCTATGTACTCAATACTAGTATAAAACCAATAAATAAATAACTACACTCCCATACAAGAGAAAAACACAAGTAGAGTCTAGTGAGGGAGAGGGGAGAGAAGGAAGAAGGGAGAGGGGAGGAGGGAGGGTGATTGGCAGGCTCTTAACTAATGTGAATAACTGGGTATTCAGCATGCCCCCTGGGTGAAGGGCTCAACTATAACTTGAACTTTACCTTAGAAATGAAAACAATGTAACCTAAACAGTTGTATTCTCATATTAATCTGAAATTCAAAAAAATAGGTAAAAGGGGAACTTATTGCAGCCATAGGTAAGAGGGTGCTTTGCCTTTGAGCCCTCTGTTTCATGTGAAGGTACCTAACTCATAACTGAATGAGCCCTTTCCTATAATTAGTTATTAGAAGATGCCTAACAAGCAGCATAGTTTGAAGAGGGTGGCTCCAGAATGGAGACCATCACTCACTCTGGAAATCAGCAGCATAGAGAACAGTTGAATGGAGAGGGGAAAGCTCTGCACACTCGTGGGCAGAGCTGTGAGTGGTGTTCCTCATGGCATGGCAATACGGTCTGTGAAATGGGCCTCACATATCTGAGGATAAACGAAACCCTGGGTTGAATCAGATGAAGGGTCTGGGTGAAAATTAGTTCGAATGGCAAAAAAGGAGAAGTAATAGCCACTCATATGAGAAGGAAAAAATGAGTAATACGAAAAAGGAAAATTTACTATTACCTGAGTGCCACATAAGAGTGTAGGAGCAAAAGAGAAATATTATTTATTAGCTATATTTATAGAAAATCATAAAAGTGAAGTTGTTCATTCATAGAAACCACATTCTTCATTTAATAGTGGAGATCTAATGCCCCCTCCCCCTGCCCGGATTCAAAAAGGATTCTAGCCATGAATTTAAGAAGTCATCTATGTGATACATCTTGATGACACTAAAAACACCTTCTGAGTAAACATTTGGAATACTTCTAAGGTTGTTTTGTCTTTCAGTTCTTATTTTACAAAAGAACCTGTTTGAGAAATAACATGCAGAGATTGTTATCTTCCAGGTGCACAAAAAGGATGCTTAACAACATAGCTGTGTATCCCTGTGATTGATACCTATGTGTCTTTGTTTAATTTGTGGTGAGTCACCACCCCAGTCACTGGGAAAGTGTGGGGTCTGGGAAAAGATTGTTTCTGTTTGGACAAGAAGAGACTAATACTTTAATTTTTACTTGACGTGTGGTGTGTGAAACATTAATTTCCCTGATGTAACTTCAGGGTTAAATGGAGAGTTTGGAAGTTCACTGATGAGAAAATGCTTTATGATGATGATTCAAAGCCCTTAATTATTGTAATACCTTTGGAATCTGACTGACCAAAAATTAAGTGAATCTGACTTTAGGAAAATGAAAACTGCAATACCTCTGCTAACAGTTGATAACATTTTAGATAACTATGGATGATGCATGGAAAGATTAATTAAGTTGTAAGAAGAGTAAAAAAAAAATTGTTTAGGGATATGGTCACTGTTTCATGTCCTTTTTTATTTTAACGTTTTTTTACTCAGGTAACTGGTTCAGTGTGTCCTAGGTGTGGGGTGAGAAACCTGCTTGACCAGCAGCTCTGGTCCACCAATGTGCAACCTGGGTGACTGAGAGAACCCCTGCCTGGGTGACTGGGCACCAGCAGTCCACACTGGTGGAACAGCCCCGTGTGGGTGGCTTTGCCTCTAAACTCTCCAGAGCCAACTCTGAAGCACTCCTTGTGCCCAAGTCCAAGGCTCTGCCCCTGTAGCTCTAAGGCCCTGATTAGTCTGCAGCTACAATGCTGAGAATGGCGCCTGGAGCCCAAGACCTCACTACTGCTAGTCCGGCAGAACCTCTCTGAGGTCCAACATTTCCCTCAGGACCCTCCGCCCTAACCAGCTGTCACTCCAAGACTTGGTTCAAGAGAATCCCCAGCAAAGGGGAACAGGTCCCCGCATAGCTATAAACCCAGAGCGGAGAAACGAGAAGCCACATGAGAAGAAACCAGCAAAAGACCTTGGCAACATCAACAAACAAAATAGTTCGACATCACTAAAAGAACACAATGGAGTTACAGCAGTGGACTTCACCCACAAGGAAATTGTCAAGATGACAGGAATGGAATTCAGAATGTAGAAGGCAAATAAAATCACTAGAATTGAAGAGAAAATTAAAAACCAACAAAAAGAAGCAAAAAAAAATTTCCCATAAAATCAATGAAAAATTTGAAAAAGTCACTAGAGAGTTAGACAACATAAGAAAGGATATAACAAAATTTAAAGAAAAGAAAAAATCATTCAGGGTTCTTTTTTTAATTTTTAATTTAATTTTTATTTATTTTATTTTTTTTTATTAAATCACAGCTGCGTACATTAGTGCAATCAAGGGGTACAATTTATTGGTTTCATATACAATCTGAAATGTTTTCATCAAACTGTTTAACATAGCCTTCATGGCATTTTCTTTCTTTCTTTTTTTTTTTCCAGTGGTAAGACAGAATTTATTTACAGAAAAGAATACAGAAAACACTAAAGCTTCTGGTAGAGAGAGAGAACTCAAGTGGGGAGAGAAAAGCTCTTTCTGTTTCTCTCCCGGTCTTTCCCCGTCTCCCCCTTTGGGCTTTTAGTCTCGGGGTATATATAGGTGTATGGGTTCCATGGCCAGGAAACAAATGAACACAGTCCCTTCTGCTGGGGGCAAGGTGAAAGAATGTATCAATGAACGAACACAGTCCCTTCCTCTGGGGCAAAGTGAATGAATGTATCAATGAATGGACACAGTCCATTCATGGAATTGAGGCCTAGGAAATTCACATGAAATTGACCTAGGCATAGGAAATGGGTGTTCCACATTTAGTCCTAAGTGTAAAGTGAAGGAGAGACCAAGGCACAGGTGTCTCCTCGGCAGTTGTCCGGACTTTTTGGCTATTGGAGCCTCCGGTGGGGGTTGGAGGTCCCCCTCCTTGCCTGTCATCCAGCCTGCTGGTTCGTCAGCTGGCTGCCGCAGCTGGCACCAAGGAGGAGGCGGCAGGTCCACCAGCTCTGCTGAGCTGGCTAGGGCGCCAAATGTCCTACATCAATTCTCCCTCTCCGAGTAGAAACTCTAACTGCTGTTAGGGAAAAAGGGCAAAGACTCGATCTAACTGCTTCCTTCTGAATCAGGTGATGATAGAAGGGGGCAGTTAGGGTTTCTCTGGAGGGAGAGTGATATAGGGGTTCATGGACTGGAACCGTCTTTATTGCGTGTGGCTTGATGACATTTCTGGAAAACATAAATCTGATTAGTATAGTCAGTAATAGAAAAAGGAAGAACAGCGTCAGGTGTGATGCTAAAAGAAAACCATATTTGGATTTTTCTTGCTGTTTCCTAAATGATAACTTCAAACTTTCTTTTGGCTCACAAGTGTAGGTGGTCTGTGGTTGGCTGGAGGGTGGCAAAATTTTAAGACATGTAGTTTAGACAGTTATCACTTGGAGACGTTAAGATGAACTGTTATCAGTCTTACTTGAATAGGCTTACTTTAAATTGGTTAATAGTCACCAGTGTATTCTAAATGGGACTAGACGATGCTTTCTGAGCTCTCAAATTCTAAAAACACAGGAATTCAATTTCTAGCCCAAGTGATGTAGATCCTGAAGGAACTCTGGGAGCGTGCCTGGCCCCCTCCACCCCACCCATGCTGGGACAACCTGCCTAAGCGGTCAGCTCTTTAGAGCTACTCCTGGGTTACGATTTCTCTCAACCACCTTCTTAAAAACCCCAGCTACCTAAGTGCATGTAGATGAAGCCTGCCCTCTGCTTCCTCATCTAGGTTGAATTAATCTTTTGTTGGTTCCCACAGATTGTACTTCACCAAATGATGTTTTGAAAAAATAAAAAAATTAAATTGACAAATAATTATATCTCTATATATATTTGCTTAAAACATGTTTTGAAATATGTATACATTATAGAATGGCTAAATAAGGCTAATTATCATATACGTTACCTTACATAGTTATATTTTCACGGTGAGAATACTTAAAATCTCTTTTAACAAATATATTGATGCTACATTGCTACTCTTATCACCATATAACATAATAGAGTTCTTGAATTTATTCCTTATCCAACTGAAATTTTGTAACCTTTGGCCAACATCTCCCAAACTTTCTCCCCTATCCTCAGTGATGATATTAATGCTCCTTAAAAACTTTCCTGTAGACAAACTAATACAAGCCCACACAAGAGAAAAACTCAATTCAATTCAAATTGGGGGAGGGGGAAGGAGGGTGGGGGAGGGGAGGAGGAGGGAGATTGCTGTGCTCCGGCCTCATGGGCACAGTGTAAGGGCACACAGCACACCTCCTGGGGAGAACACGACTGCGACAGGACCTTACCCAACAGACACAGACTCTGTAACCTAATCATTTGTACCCTCATATTAATCTGAAATTAAAAAAAAATTGGCTTTTCCCACCACTTCTCTATCATCCTTGGTGACTTCTGTGTTCATGTTGACAATCCCCTCAACACCCTTGACAGGCCTTGATCTCCTCGGTTTTATCCATTTTTTTTCATTGTCTAGTTCACGGTTCACACCCTGGACTTTGTCATTTCCAATAACTAGACCACCTTGGAACATCTTTATTCCGAGCACGCCCCTCTCTCCTCACAGCCTCTGTCTTCACAGCTTTGTTCTGGTTCTTCTGCTCCTCCAGCTCCTCCCCGTCCTCCGCCCTGGGACCCCCAGTCTATGAGTCCCACACGGTTCCATGGTCATGGCTCTTCTCATGGCCTGTGAGGGGAGACAAGGCTTCACTGTGCTGTTTCTTTGCTCCATCTTCCACTTTTTGGCTCCTCTCTCTTTCTTACTCGGGAAAAGTATAAAATTCCACTGTATTAAATTCCACTGTATCCCTTGCTGTGCCTGCATCAACCTAGCCACTTTATAACCAATGAGCCCGTAAGGCTGTACAGAAGTCATTCTTTATCCCTGAAGTCACTCTGCTCTTCTCTCCAAGAAAGCAGTCACACATCTTTTTCCCTTCCTCAATCTCATGATGGCTTATATTCTTGTTTTATTTTATTTTTTTTTAAGATTACTCAGATGTGAATGTCTTCCTTGCATCCACCTGCATCTGTACTATTGTACCCTACCTCCCCTCGTGGAACAATGCATGGATTTTTCTGTGTACCCACATAAAGCTAACCCCTCAACCACTCATCTCGATCCTATATCTTCTGCTGTACTTAGGAACTGAACTTATCTTCTCTGCTTGCATCATTGAGTTTCCCTCCCCCAATGGAATTATCTTTAAACAAACAGGTTTCAATACAGAGGTCTGACAATTAAGCTTGTGGGCCTGCTGCCAGGTGGTAATGTTGGCAGCCCTGTACAGAAAGCTCAGTAAAGTTTCATGACCTTGGCATATCAGTGTCTCACAGCTGTGTTCATGTTGATGTGGCATTGTCTTGAAGAGTGACCTTCATTATTATTGTTGTATATTTTGTGGGCCCTCTTGAGAATACAGGAGATTGAATTAGAGCAATGGACAAACATTAAATTTCTTGTTTAATGTGGCAAGAGTAGAAATGAAATCAGGGACATGGTTATTCCAAGTGTATGGGGATAATGCCATGGAGCAAATGTCAGAGCAGAAATGGATTTAACATTTTTTGGAGGGGAGAGAAAGTGTCACTGATGAAGAGAGATCAGAGCAGCCAGTAATGAGCAGAACTGATGAAAACAAAAATTTGTTGAAATGTCAGCTGACTTTGAGAAGCATACAGACCATGTAAACACTGACAGAGAAACAGTTAGGAAGACCTTAACTGAAAATATGGGCATGAGAAAGGTATATACAAAAACAGTTCTAAAGGAGCTCACCATGAACAAAAGCAAAGGAAGAGCAAAGTTTGAAAAGACTTTTTGGAGAGGCAAGATAATGTTTTGGGTCATGTTATTGCTGT
The DNA here is from genome assembly GCA_963574655.1 of Perodicticus potto. Taxonomy (NCBI): domain Eukaryota; kingdom Metazoa; phylum Chordata; class Mammalia; order Primates; family Lorisidae; genus Perodicticus; species Perodicticus potto. Next base: position 5,858 of record CAUYRH010032525.1, on the reverse strand, counting down.
GATGAAACATGGGTTTACCAATATGATCCTGAAGCAAAGCATCAAAGTGCACAATCTCCATTAGCCATTTCTCCATGACCAAAAAATGTTCTGCAACCCAAATCAAGAGTGAAAATGTTGTTAACCTTCTTTGATATCAGAGGCATTATTGATTATCAACTTATACCAGCTGGGCAGTTAACAAAATTTATTATTTGGAAGTGCTGAGAAGGCTGTGGGAAAAAGTTAGATGAAAATGACCTCAACTTTTCACCAACTCATGGCTCTTGCATCACGACAGTGCACCAGCTCACATGGCATTCTCTGCAAGGGAGTTTTTAGCCAATAAACAAGTAAATGTATTAGAAAACCCTGCTTGCTCATTTGATCTGCCCCCCAGTGACTTTTTCCCTTTACCCAAAGATAAAGGAAGACATTTTGACTATGGTCAGGACATCAGGGAATAAAATGACAGTTCTTATGGCCATTCCAGAAGAAAGTTTCAAAATTACTTCAAAGAGCAGAGTAGGTGCTTCTATCAGTGACAGCTTCCCAAGTGGAGCACTTCAAAGGTGACCTTTGATATTCAGCAATGAAAAGTAGCACTTTTCCTAGGATGAGTTTGTGAACTTAACTGTCAGACATCCATACTCTGTCTTAAACAAACAAACGAGACATTTCCTGACCTTGATGCTCAGTGTAACCACGATCTCTCTGATCCCATTTACAACATATTTTTCAGAGTGTTTTCTTATAGTTTTCATTTTTTACTTCCTGTTGTTCTTTGAGCTCACTTTAATTAGGTTTTGAGTGTTGCCTTTGACTCTAAGTTTTCTGTCTAATGGTCAACTGAAAGTCCTATTTTTACTTGGCCCTTCAACAGTGTCTGATAAAGGTAATCACACACTCATTCAAAACTTAATTTTCTTAGCTCCTGGAGACACCACACTGGCTGCTTCTTACCTCAGTGGTCATTCTTTCTTAGATTCCTTCCTTGAGTATTTCCTATTTTCTTAATGTCTATGTACTTGATAATCCAAGGATAGCATCCGTGCTTTCTTTTCTCTACTGAGTTTCTCCTTTTTGATCTTATTCAATACCATGGCTTTCAAGCCATCTGTATTTTGATGCATTTATCTTAACCTCTGGCCTCCTGTGAACGAAGACTTTGTATTGGACATTTTTGATGTCAAATACAAATGCAGACATCTGAAGCAAGAATTCTTCTTCACGCTACCAAACCTACTCTGTCTTCCGTCTTCTTTATTTTAGTTACCAGGCTACTTCGGTGAAGCACAGAATCAGAGTCTGCTTCGGTTTTCCTGTCTTCCACATCTTTTATGCTTCCCATCAGCAGGTCCTGTAGGTTTCTGCCCTTAATTGCGTCCAGTGTCTTACTATTCCCCCATTTCCACTGCTGTTCAAAGTCATGAAGCCATTATCTTTTTCCTCCTGGATTATTGAAATGGCCTCAAGTTCCTCTACCTGGTCATACTCTTGCAGCTTTCTCTGTTGCCCATTCTATCGTACAAACAACAACCAAGAGCAAGCCTTTAAAAACCTATTAATAAATCACATTACAACAGTCTCTTCCTCCATTTCTTCCTATCAAACTTAGAAGTTTGCATGTCTGTCTATGAGCCCCTCCATGATCTGATTCCAGTTGCCTTCCCGATGTAACCCACTATTCTCCTGTGCTCATAACTCTCTATTCATATGAGATGTTTTCTCTTTTTAAATTTCAGATGAGTATTAGAGTGCATAGAATGAGGTAACATTGTTTGCCCAAGAAGACAGATGAATGGCCAACCAACACAAGAAAAACTGCTCGCATCCCTAACTATCAGATAAATACAAATCAAAGCCACTCTGAGATATTACCTAACCCCAGCGAGATAGCTCACAACACAAGGTCTCAAAGCTGCCTTTGATTTTCTTACACTTACCTGCATACATGGCTCTCATTTTCCTCTCAGAAACTTGGCATTGTTTCTTCAGTCTGAAATGCTTTTCACTAGAGATATCTTTTGGAAATATGTTCAAATGCCACGTTCTCAGAGAGAGAGGAAGGGGGGAGAGAGAGGGAGGGAGAAAGAGAGGGAAGGAGAGAGAGAGAGAGAGAGAGAGAGAGAGAGAGAGAGATAGAGAGAGAGATATTCCCTGATGACCTTTTCAAAAGTACCGGCCTATTAGGCCCTGTCTTGCCTTTGTTTTTCTTTATAGCATTTATTATATTCTACTGTATCACGTACTTTGCCATTTATAGAGCAGTCTTCTTATTCAATTGGAAGTTTCATGGGGACAGGAATTTTATCTAGCCAGTCATGCATGATATTCTAAGTATTTCCAGCAGTGCCTGACGTATGTTAGAGCTTAATAAATATGCGTTGAATTAGAGAGTTACTGAAATATCAGTGGCTTATTCTAAATTACTCCTAGTTTACTATTTTTTTCTTTCTGGAAATTTGAGCAACTTTTAAATTACCTTAAGGAAGCAAAACCTAATTTAAAAAGTTAAATCTCACTTGGAGGCCCAGTAAAGACGACGAAAGTGGGCAGAGCTTCTCTGACTCCCGGGAGGAGGGGCCTGGCAGGTCTCTCTCTCTCCACCCAGCTTTCAGAGGTGCAGCTGAAATGTGAAGTGCTTTCTGTTAATAGAAACATTTCTACTAGTCTAAGATTGAAATGTTTCTAAATTAGTAGGAAAGTTAAAACCCTAAGTAATAATTGAAAGTGGGTGTTAGGAAAACCTTTCCAGGATGGCTTAACGGACTCTCCCAAAAATTAGGCCATAAACATGAGTTTTCAAGAGAGTAAGAATATCTGATTTGTGCTGGGAAAAGTACTAACCATTTTTTTCCAGAAAATGGGCTACTTTCCAATTTCTGGGATATTATAACCTAAACTTTGATAGTATTTTATTTATTTAATAATAGCGAAGTGCTCTTGCTTTGCTTAAAAAAACATAAGAAACAGGGATGATTTATTTATTACGTTATTCACATAAGGACAAAAAAGTTAATGTCACAAGTTCTATTTCTGACAAAGTTTTTTTTTTTTTAAGTCATGCAAAAGCACCATAGTTCTTGGGAAAAGCTAAAATTTGCATGCAGAAAGTTCAAATTAAATCCAATTTGCAACGGATGAGACATATAAGCTGCAAAAGTACCTTTCTTTCACTCTTAGATTTTAGATGATTTCTGCATGAGTTTAATGACAAATTGTGTTTGTCTTCTAATTATTAAAGTGTGATCATTTTTGTAACTTTTAAAAATAGAATACTTCCTTAAAAAGAGGAAACTTTCAATGATAAATGACTGACATATTTCCAGATTCTTTACTGCCTCTGTATCTCAATTGTCTGTGGTCTATTTTAAAATGTAGATGAATAGGCTATCCAGGGAGAAAGTGGAGTGCAATGATTTTAGTTTTAATTTCCCACTCTGCCACTAACTCACTGTTTAATCTTGGGCAAAAATCTCTCTGGACCTCAGTTTCTTAATCTAATAAATGGAGACCTTACTATTTGTGGTATTCATTTTGTCTGGCATATTGGCAGATGGATATCAGGGTTTTTGAGTCAGAAAGTGACTTATTGGGTGAATATAGATTAGATACCTATGTTAATTTTTTTCATTAGATTTGGCAAATGTGTCTTGTGTTTTAGTTAAACAAATTATTTTTATAATAAAAAGTTACTTTAAAGACAATACAGCAGAAGGTATTTTGCAAGGTGTTCAAGTTTATTAGCATTAAAACCATTCCCTGGTTTTTGAGAGTTTTCCATGGCATTGTGATAAAGTAGGCATGCAACTGAGTAATTCTTTTGCTCAAAGGAGAAATATGCCTTAGAACAGACATGCATTTATTTAATATGTAGGTGTAAGCAAAACCGGATTTCACATAGTGACAAATAAAAATTCTCAGAGTTAACTAGTATTTTTTTTTAAGCCCATTAGCAGTTATGCACAAAGGGAGTGTCCATTTAACAAGTATTGCATGTTATAAAACTTTCGGAGAGTAGCGAGGACTTCACGGAGATACTGGCAAAAATGTTTTTCTAGCTATTATTACATATTTATAAGTAACTTAGGTAAACCAGATCTCTAGTTTATAGAGAAGATTTTAAATAAACCATATATATAGAAACCGAATTATAGTACACATATATTGTCAAATCGCGTATTTTATCTTATTCTACATTGTGTGTATTTAAATTTAAGTAAAAATTATTCTAATTAGAGAAGCTATGATTTCTAAACTCTGCTTGTTGAGTAATGTTCTCTTGTGTCTTCTTGCCTAGAGCATTTAACTACTTAAAGAATGCAATTTTCAATTAGAAAAAGAAAAACATGGAGTAAAACTATTTCTCTCTTGAGTTACTATTTTGTATATGCAGTGAGATGGATGTACCCTAAGGTGCTGAGAATAGTTAGGCAATATTTTAAGATAAAACATTTTAGGAATATCCTCCTTCGCTTATTTCTCCTTTGTTCCTCTGCCCAACACTGTGCTCAGCTTTATTTGGTTTCAAAATGAATTACCCTAGGGGAAAACGTAAAAATGATTTTTAACCAGTTTTAAAAATTTTAAGTGTTTTTGGCTTTTGGCATGTATATGTCTTTTTTAAAGACAGACTTCTATGATGGTTTCCACTTTTTCAATTTATTGTTAGGAAATTAATACATCCCTAATACTGAGGGAAGTATCAATAACTTCCCTAATACTGAGCTAACATTCACTGGGGTCTTGCTGTGTACGAGGCGTCTGCTAAGCATTTCCCATCCATTATCTCATTTAATCCCGACGTCCTTAGGTGGTAAGTATGAGAAAACCGCACCTTAAAGAGGCTGAGTGACTTGTCTGGGGTCACATTTGAAGCAAGTGGCAAAGTTAAGGTTTTGTCCTTCAGAGCCAGAAGCTGACCGTCATACAAACACATAAGTCTATGTTTTCCTTTACACTGGCAATTGTGATAAAAATGATTAAATTCACATCTACAGCAGATGTTATAAAATATCTGGGGATATCCATGGTAAGAAGTGTTTGGACTTTATTATCAGTGTCATTTAAAAATATATTTGAATCTTTTTATGTATCATTTTATATTAAAGTTTGAGACTTAACCGAATGATCCTAAAAAGTTCATTTGGAGGACTAGAAATAGATGAGTCAGAAGGGACAGTGACCGTTTGGAAAGAACGTGGTAACAGCTGCAGCTGGACGGACTCACTTGTCCAGATGTGAGTAGCAAGCTCGAGGTTGGGATGCCACCTGGGATAAGTAACATCTTCCTTTTTAAGTGTTAGTGGTAGTGAGTTTAAAGCTTAAAATATTTACTTAATTTACTTATTTTCTTGATTGTATTATAAGTTCGTATTGGATTTGGGCCCATTCTAATGATGTCATCTTGTGTCTATTATTTGCAAACACCTTATTTTCTTTCTTTCTTTTTTTTATTACATCATAGCTGTGTACATTAGTGCAATCAAGTGGTACAATGTGCTGGTTTCATATACAATCTGAAATATTTTCATCAAACTGTTTAACATAACCTTCATGAGATTTTCTTGGTTAGTGTATGAAAACGTTTGTATTCTGCATTTAGTAAGTTTCACCTGTACCCTTCTAAGATGCACCGTAGGTGTGGTCCCACCAATTACCCTCTCTCCACCCATCCTCCCCCCTTCCCTCCCTTCCCTTGCCCCTTTCCCCATATTCTTGTGCTATAATTGGGTTACCATGGAATATTATGCAGCCTTAAAGAAAGATGGAGACTTTACCTCTTTCATGTTTACACGGATGGAGCTGGAACATATTCTTCTTAGCAAAGTATCTCAAGAATGGAAGAAAAAGTATCCAATGTACTCAGCCCTACT
>CAUYRH010032524.1:0-11308 GCA_963574655.1 Perodicticus potto | reverse complement strand
TTTGAACCTGCCACCCTTGGTATATGGGGCCAGTGCCCTACCCACTGAGCCACAGGCACCGCCCAATCTACAACATTCTTTACTGAGTCCCTTACATCAATATTCCATGTTGCCAGGCAGTCAAGCACCTGCTTGCTACTGAAAGAATTTACTTGACAGAGTTTATCCTTCATTTAAATAGGCTTAGATTTTTGAAATGTCATGATGATATGGCATAAATAAGAAAGGCACAGGGACTGTGATAATATTTGGAGTTTCCTTACAACTGGCATTTTTTAGCCCCTCTCTGTAGCATTATTTGATATGAGTTTGTTATTTTTTCCCCTGAAGTTCTGTTTCTGTGTGAGAATATTGATTATTTATATTGCAGTACATCGTTTTGGATACTTTGAGTGATATGCTAGAACAATAAAATACAGTTTTTGCTCTATTCATTCATCCCAACTCTTGAAGTAACATCTCAATATTTCCTCTTTTTGCCTCCTGCTGCCCCTCTCCCCCAGGATTTTAAGCTTCTTATAAATCATGAGACTACATCTACTTCTCACTAGAACAATTCCCTTCTCAGCCCTTCTTGCATCTGGGCATGACCTGTTATCCAGCTCTAAGAAGCAGATATATCCCCAGATAAAGGAGGGACCACTCAAAATTCATTCTGGTGAAGGCAAGGGAATAAACACTTTTGCAACCACCTCCCAGAAGCAACAGTGGTAAGGGGATAGTAGGAGCACCTGGTGGCTAGCACTGCAGGCTTTCCAAGATGTCTGTATCATAGGGTGTAGTCAAGAGGTCTTCATGAGACCAGTTCTGTGATACAAATTTGGGGATTTCCCTGGGGTGGCTGTCTTGATGACTAATTGTTGGAGATCCTTTAAGTTTCCCCAAATATTTAATACCTTAAAAATTATTTTTTATTGCTTATAACAAAGCACATTGACAGAGAAGCTAAAACCTATAATACTTTAATGACCAAAAAAAGTAAAATCAAAATTATGGGGGTGTCAATATTAATGTGATATAATGCAGATAGACAAGAGGAAAGAAAGAGTCACAAAAAATGTAGATTTTGAGCTCTATAGCCTTAATTCATTTAACAAATACATGAACTGCTAGTAGATACCAGAATTATATTCATGGGATAAAAAAGAGCAAGAATGACGCAGTCCTGCTTTCATGAAGCTTATAGGAAAATGGGAAAGAGATTAATCATGATGATAGTTCTGGCACCGCGCTCTCGGGAATAAGACACAATGCTAATTTATATAACAGGCACTTATATCTACAAAAGTTAGGCGAGGCTTCCCAGAGGAATAACTTTAAGAAACATGAATGGTGTGTAAAGTTAATTGATAGAGGGAGGGTCTTTGGGCAAAGAGTGTCCAGGTAAAGGAATAGCATTTGTAAAAGACCTTGCAGTCAGAGAGAATATAGCACACATTTGAAAACTTGAAAATTCTTCTTTGTGCTTGAAATACGGAAAGGGAGAGTGGCTGGGATGATCTGGAGAAGAACCAAGTATTTAACTTTGATGGTTAGTGAGAGTTTACCAGTTTAGTGTTCATGATAGATAATATCACAATTGAAAATAATATTCTGTGTTATGATAACATTATGATCTGATAACAAAAATGATTGCTCTGCTGGCCTGTAAATATACCCTATGAAGTGTCAATATTTTTCTAATCTTGAAATACGGCTTGTATGGGTTTACACATGAGTAAAAAGCTGATCTGATAATTTGAAGATTAATCATTTTAAACAACACTGAGTGAGTCAAACTACTGCAGTGCTGTGCCTTGAAGAGGTTCTTGATACATTCTTTTAGAACATATGGAAGGCTAAAGGTAGCAAAGTTTGGGAAATGTTGATTTTCTTATCTTGAAATAGTTGAGCAGGCATTCAACTTGTATGATGGCGTACTGAACCAGAGTAGGAATAGTAGCAATGCTCAGAGGGAGAGATAGATGTATTTTTTATTTAGGAGGATTTTGCTATTGATTGAAAGGTTAAGTAATACTATGAAATAAAAAAAATGGAAGTTTTTTGGAAAAAAAAAAGGATAAGTTTACAATCGCCACAATGTAGAAACAACTTAAATGTCCACCAACCCAGGAATGGATTAACAAGCAGTGATATATGTATATCATAGAATACTATTCAGCCATTAAAAAGATGGAGACTTTATATCTTTTGTATTTATCTGGATAAAATTGGAACACATTCTTCTTAGTAAAGTATCTCACAAGAATGGAGAAGCAAGAATCAATTCTAACATGAAGCCAGTAGATGATCTAATATGTACCTACATAAGAGAAAAACTGAAATCAATTCAAGGTGGGGGACAGGGGAACATGGAGTGGGCAGAGGGGAGGAGGCAGGGGGTGGGAGGGGTCATAGTGTATGGCGCACCTCTTGCGGGTGGGACACAATTACAAGAGGTACTTTAACTAACAAATGCAATCAGTGCAACCTAATTCTTTGCACCCTCAATGAACCTAAAAAATAAAAAGAAATATTTCTGAAAAAACATAAATCCAATATTTAAAAGAAAGAAAGTAAGTAGACTGATGCAAGGGATGCAATCAAGATATTGCTTTTTATTTGAAAGGCATAGACTTTCTGTTCCTAAGTTGTCTTTCTTTCTGCTTGTGTTTATCTAATTGGTATTAAATAAATTGCATAAAATTTATATTATACATCTTTTAATTCAAAAGTACAAATATATTTTAAAACATAAGAGTAATGTACCTAGATCCATTCTTCCTCTTTTTGATGAGCAAAACTTAGGTAGAAGATTCAGAAAGCATCTATTTCACTCCAGTGGCTGTGACAAAATTTAACATTTGCTTTACATAATGGATTTGAATGATAGGTGTATATTTGAAGAGTTGTATGTGATTTATTCATGGCATATATTTATGAAAAATAATTCCATTGTTTCATTCAGAGATCTTCATTTGTTTATTTCATTTTATACTTACTAAAGCTCTGTGAAAGAAAAAACCATCCCCACTGTACTTATGAGAACACATCACTGATTAGGATTTAGGAACTGTAAGTTTAGCCAGGCTGCAGGTAGCAGAACATGAAGAGAAGCTTGGTTAATCAGCTGCTTAGTCAGAGACAATGGGAAGAGTTAAGCTTTTTTATTTTACACTAGGTGATAATTTTCAGAAAGTCCAGATACAGCATAAAAGACTTGAAAATTTATAAAGGTTGAAATACATATGAATTATTAGCTAGGTAACAAATCACTTAAATGTAATTTAGAATTATGTGACTATGGTAATTTTCCTTAATGAATGTACAAGTTGTATTTATTCCAGCAAAATGAAACAAGAGGGTTGATCAGTTGTCCTTCAAACCTTATTGAGTAAAGAACCGTTAATGTCATCTAGTCAATATTCTATGTCTTATTTCTTAGGGTTATTTTTGGCCCTGTTCTTTATTTTGAACTGCATCACTTCTTTAGGCTAAAATTATCCTCTGTGCTTGAAGGTAACGACATGATTTTCTACTGTTTGTGTATTTGCCCGAAGAGCTTGCACAACCTCCAAGTCAATTGCACTCAAAAAAACTATTAGGAGCTTTGATGCAATGCATAAAAAAGTACCTTTCCAACCCAGCTTGGTTTTAGAAGCTTGTGGACAAGGTGCTGATAGCAATGGGATGACATTATCCAGCTCTGCGAGGTGCTAGCTGGAAAGTTGTGATACAATGTCATTGCTTGAAGGACTACATTTGTTTATAGATGGACAGTTACATAGCTTTGGGGGCTGAAATTTTGTGAAAATATCCACTTATATACGTCTCCTGGTTGGCCTAGTTATATATTTACAAGCAAGTTTTCTTGGCATGAGGGCCATGAACAAAACCATAACTGTTAAACAGGATATATCACGTATAATCCCCAATGGCCATAGCTGGCTTTTGTCAGGTTTAATCAGTTCAGGTTTAATCAGTTTCAGATTAAATTAGTGGTACTTTCAAAATCCTATCAAATATAAATCCTTACACAAAAGCCAATTAATATCTATTTTCTAAACAGTAAAATTAAGTGATAGTTAATCACACAATTTAAATACAGGTGTCCATCCAGGATACACTGCATGTATGTTAAACAACATAGCCACACACACATACACAGGCATATAGCTTGCATATGCCCGTGTTTATTATAAAGCTGCTAAATGATTTTAGGGAGCCAAAAGTTCTGCATATTATCTCCCTAAGAACCCTAACTCAGGCAGGATTAGATGGTATGATTGAAGTTACAATCCTAGTTTACTTGGATGTTTGAAAATGGGAGAAGGGTGAGGTGAAGTGCCAGACTTGGGTCTTGGCAGGGGTATTCGACTATATTATTTCTTAATTGGTTTAGAAAGTTGAAGGCTTTGAGAGAGCATCTATTTAGGAGAAGGAAGACTCATTTTCCTGTACAGGAAATTTTGGAAATAGCATGTGTTATGACTGTGTTGATGGAGGTGTCATGCTAAGAACCACATGATTTTTTGCATCACAGATTCAAGGAAAAATTTCATAACTAGTGAGTCAGAAAGCTTGGCTTTTACTGAAAAACAAACAGAGGAAGAAGACTGACTTCTATGGACATTATCTTGGAAGGTCACAATAGGAAACTCGGACTGCCTGGTTAGACCTCAGAACTCTTTCACTCCAAAACTAATTTCCTCAAGTGAATAGTAAGAAATTGCTTTCTGATAACAATTCCAAATGGAATGAAATGGAGAAAAGAAGTGGGTCATCGAATGAAGGGCACAACATTAGTCCTTCCGTAGGGAGTAGGGGAGGGTGTTGGAAGAAGATAAGAAAGAGAAAAACGATATTGACCCTTGTCTTTGTTTTTCAGTATTGATTTTGAAATTACCCTAGAAAAATATCCTTATTCATTTTTAAATGGAGTAAACTGATAAACAGTGGTGAATGCAGCATTTAAAAACACTTTAAAAACACTTTAGAATCACCGCCAGATGAGTTCTTCAGTCTGGAGACTTGTGTTTATTCATGAGGCATTTCTCCTCATAACCTTGCTGCTGCTTTGCTTCATTCTGGAGGCTCCGATACAATTGCTCCATGCAACCTAAGATTTAGAAAAGCCTTTTAACTGCTTATCTGTGGAACAAGAAGAGATAACTCAGGAGTTATAAGGCCAAGATTCATTAGCAATGATAACCTTCATTACCATTTAGACTGGAGCATTTGTTGAAAAGATGAAGCTGTCATCCTTTTTTTGAGAGCAAATCGACTGAGTATAAGTGCCTCCTGAATATTATAGGACCCCTTGTTTCTGGCTATTTTCTCACTCGATTTCCTGCAGCAGTGACAACTATATTTACATTCAATACTCTACTACCTGCTCTGCCAAAATACAGGAGGGGAGCAGTAGGCTTGGAGAGGACAGTTTACCACGGATTCTGCTTCAGCCTGCCCAGGCTCATGGGCTCTTGGGATTGTTTCTGTTGACTTGCTTTCCCTCTGAGGCTTCTATCTGAAACAGTCAGGAAACTAGTAAGAGGTACCAGAGCAATGAATAGGTCTTGTCATAAAAATGTGTTTTCTGAAAGTAGATACTAGTTTATGTGAGATATTTCAGCATCTTATTAAAAGCAAAAGGTTGCATAAAACTTTTAAGAGGTAGTAATTCAAAACAAAAATTACAGCTCAGAATATTCTAAATATGGAAGATGGACATGAAAGATACTAGGTGTGGAAGATATTATCATGGTTCCCCTGGATGCATTTTTTTTATTTTTTATTTTTATATTGTACTCAGGTGCTACAATCCCTCGTCTGGTGTTCTTAGCTCTCAGTGTGTGAATAGTTGCTCAAATAGATGTTTCTGCCAGGGGGTGAGTACTGGAAAGCTCTATTCCACCATCTGGCTGACATTGCTTGAGCTCTCCATGGATGCCTTTCTATCGTCTTCAGAAGACCTCAGGCTGTTTGTGGTAGCTCACACCTGTAACCCACCTGTAACCTCAGTGCTTTGGCGGGTGGGGGGGCAAGGGTTTGAGAGTAGGTTGGGCAACATGGTGAGTTCTTGTCTCTAAAAAATTCTTTTTAAAAATTAGCTGGGTACCTGTATTCTAGCTATTCAGGAGGCTTAAGAGGAGGATTGAGGTTACAATACAGCCTGAGTGACAGCATGACATCCTCTCTCTAAAAGCACAATAAAAAAATAAAATGAGAAATGTGAACAAAGACCTCAATAATGAATGCAGTTTAAAACATTAATGAAGTCAGTACCTATAGCTCCGTGGGTAGGGTGCCAGCCACATACACTGAGGCTGGTGGGTTCAAACCTGTCCCAGGCCAGCTAAAACAACAACAACTGCAACAACAATAACAAAATCGCCGGGCGTTGTGGCAGGCGCCTGTAGTCTGAGCTACTCAGGAGGCAAGAGAATCAATTGAGTCCAAGAGTCTGAGGTTGCTGTGATCAGTGACACCACAGCACTCTACCCAGGGTGACAGCTTGAGTTTCTGTCTCTCAAAAAACAAACAAAAATTAATGAAGTGATGTATGAAACAATGATGACGTCATATCTCTAATACGTGAGTTTGAATGATGAGAAGGAAACAGGGTGATATCCATATGTTAAGGAGGTTTAGTTGTTGAGTATGTAACCAGTCTTAGATGGCTAGAAATTATTTTTGTAGGTGTTAGAGCCTTAGTCAAAAGACAGACTGAGACCCTTGGTTCTGATCTCAGGCTGCAAGGAAGTAGATGACTTTGGGAATTCGGTCTGCATTCCACGCTGAGGTAGGCGGCTCCTTCTTTAGGTAGGTTGGAAAACTCTTTGCCTGAAGAAAACAGCCTTTGCTTCCATTCAAACCAGAAACTCTAGCCATGACCTCCATGAGTATCTGCAAAAGCACAACACCCAGCAGACTGTGGCTGATACTTCCAAATTCGACTTAAACTTACTGCATTGAAGCTAACACACCCGTCATTCTAAAGTAGACCATTATTTTACTGTATATAAGAGAAGAAAGTCTAAGATCTTAAGGCTGCATTATTCAGGGTTCTTCAGGGAGAGAGAAATGATAGGAGGCAGGTAAGAGGGGATCTATTGGAGGAATTGGCTCACGTGACTGTGGCGGCTGAGAAGTCAATGAGAGGCCATCTGTGGTCTGGAGACCTTCAATGCCGTAGCAGGCTCAGTTCAAGGCTGAAGGCCTCAGTGTCAAGGAGGCTAAGTGTGTGATTCTCATTCTGAGGTTGAAGAGCTAAAAGCCTCAGGGAGATTCTAGTATAAATCCTGGAGTTAAAAGGCAGAAAAACCTGGAGTTTTTATGTTCTCAGGAAGAAGAAGAGCATTTCCTTCTCACGAGAGATAAAAACATACCTTTTTCCTCCATCTGGGTGCCCAGAGGATTGGTCAGGGCCGATCTTCCCACTCAATCCATAGACACAACATGCTCTAGAAACACACTCACAATGCTGTTCTACCTTTCTAGGTCTTTCTTATCCAGTCGACACCTCACAATCACAGACCCTAAGATACATCACTAAGATGTCTTAAGTGTCTGCGATGTGCCCCTCAACATGCACAGACTCTAGAGATGTAGAGAAAATGTGCATCCTCCAACGGAGGAAACACAGCATTTCCAACTTTCTCCTTTGCCCCTGAGTCCAAATCTTTCCTACCTGGAAAACCTAAACTTCATCAAAGGCTCCAACAAGCTATAAACCTGTCAGAAAGGCAGCCATTCTCAGAAAGTAGAATTTCTGGAATGTTTAACAGAAAAAAGGTTTTAGGCAGCAAAAGGAATACTGGGCAGTATATGTAGATTTAAGGGAAAGATTTCATTGTTTAAATTTTGCGAACTGAGTTTCTTGTTTTAGGCTTTACATTGGATGTTTTAGGGCTCGCTCTCTGCGCTGCCTCAGCCTGCACGCATATACTGTAGGAATCAGGTTAACATAGAAAAGTAGTCATGTTATGAGGGAGGCTTAGAATTCCTTCCTTGGCCTGTATGAAAGTATATGAAATGTGAGGGTAGATCATGGAAATCCTTTCCCTTTCCTTGAATGCTTTGATTTTTATAAGCTATAAAACAAATGAACTCATTCATTGCAATTCCATTCTTAACCCCTCTTAAGGAGTTCTCAGTATGAGACAGTGTGTAGTTCTCTGGGTTTCCCGACTCAGCCTGTATGAAGTTGTCATCTTCCTTGAAGACATTGTCTGCTTCTGAACAGTTAATAGAAAGCTACTCCCTCCCAATATCCTTCATTTAACAATTATGTTTTGAGTGCCTTCGATGTTCCCGGCACTCTTAGGGGCTCTATAGGACATAAGATAGAGAGCGTTACTACTGAGAGGAGTAAGAATGGACTGGATTTAAGCAAAGACTTGAAGGAAGAGATGGAGGGATCTGTGTGGCTTCTGATGGGAGAATGTCTCCAGGAGGGAGGAGCAAGGACGTGGCCCTGTTGTCCGTGGTAGAACATTCACAGTGCGTTGGAGGGACAAGTCGGTGAGGATGAACAAGGCCAGTGTGGCTGAAGTAGTGAGCAAGAGGAGATGGGGGGAGATGAGAGCAGAGAGGGCAAGGAAAGGGCAGACTTGGATTTTTACTCTGAATGAGGCAGAAAAGCATGTAAGAGAGTAACATAGTCCGAGTTTATTTTAATTTTTAATTTTTATTTTTTGAGACAGAGTCTCACTTTGTCATCCTTGGTGGGGTGTCGTGGTGTTATAGCTCACAATAACCTCAAACTCTTGGGCTCAAGTGATTCTCTTACCTGAGCCTCTGGAGTAGCTGGGACTACAGGTGCCCACCACAATGCCCGGCTTTTTTAAGAGGTGGGGTCTTGTTCTAGTTCAGGCTGGTCTCGAACCTGTGAGCTCAGGCATTCCATCTGCCTTGGCCTCCCAAGTGCTGGGGTTACAGGCATGAGCCACCACACTAGGCCTTCTGACTTCATTTTAAATGAATGTCTTAAATCTACATGGAGAGGGAAGGGTGGAAGCAATGAGAGCAGTCAGAAGGTTAGTGCAATGTCAGAGGCGAGGGTTTTCTCTTCTGGTAGAGATGGAGAGAGATTAGCAGTCCTTGGTAAGTTTTGTAGGGAAGTTGCCAGTTCAGACTGGCTATGGGGTGGAGAATGGAGTCCAGGATGACTAAGAGGTGTTTGGTCCCAATAGCCTGAGCATTGAAGCTGCTGTTGACTGAGATGGAGACACATTGTGGGAAGAGCACTTTGAGGGGGAAGAATTAGGAGTTGGTGTTGGGCATGTGAAATTGGAGTTGTCCTTGTTTGATATTCAAGTGTCACTTTCTGCTATTCAGTACTACATGGAGATCTTGTGGAATAACTAGCAGAGAAAGGGTGAAACTTATTGTTTTCCATTTGTCATATTGCATGTATTTTTGGAGTGCAAGAGGCTGAGCATGACACTAGATGCCTTCTGTTATGTGCATGGGTTATGGGATTGACCTCTTGTGATGGCTTTGTGAACTCGAGTGAATCATGAATACTGATTATGCAAGTCTTTTTTTCCACTCAATTGGCCATGGTATTAGTTTCCATGAAACACACTCACACAATAATTATCCATTACTTCCCATTAGTAGTAGTTGTCTACTCTAATTAATAGTGATATGTCTAATTTTATTAATATTCTTTTCTGGTATTGCTACTACTTCCATTAATCTAAATTATGATTTGTTAAACTTATTTAATTCTATTTAGATGTTTGGATTTTTTAAATCCTGTTCACATTTAACATTTAAATATATGAATATATATTAAGAATTAGTTAATTGGCTCGGCGCCTGTGGCTCAACGGGCTAAGGTGCCAGCCACGTACACCTGAGCTGGTGGGTTCAAATCCAGCCCCGACCCACCAAACAACAACAACAGCTGCAACCAAAAAATGGCCGGGCGTTGTGGCGGGCGCCTGTAGTCCCAGCTACTTGGGAGGCAGAGGCGGGAGACTTACTTGAGCCCAGGAATTGGAGGTTGCTGTGAGCTGTGATGCCACGGCACTCTGTCCAGGGTGACAGCTTGAGGCTCTGTCTCAAAAAAAAAAAAAAAAAGAATTAGTTAATAATTTTATGTTACTTGAATAGATTAAATCATATGCTGTGATCTGGTCTTGTTATTCAGGCCTAAAGTGAATTTTTGAACTTTTAGCTCTCTTCCCACAACTTATTTAGTGGAAGAATTTGACTTGTAGACAGTGTGAAGGGAACAATAAGCAACTATCCATGGCCTTTCAGATAGAAGGAGATATTATGCAGCAGATAAGGAAACAATAAAATATTACCAAATCAGGTGAAAATCTGGGTAAAAGTGTTAAAGGTTCATTCACATTGATGATTGCTTCATATGAAGAAGAGAAAGAGTTTATTTAATTATTTATTCATTCAGTGTAATAATGAGAAATTTTATTTGGGAAGAACAAAGAGGAAGTTTAGAACCCTTTCAAAGAAAGTTGGGAGTGGGTCTCTCTCATGATGGGGAGAATGTGAGACGAAGGAAAAAATTTGTTAATGATATAAAATCCCAAAGTCTTACTGCATATCCATAAATGTTTTATTTATTTATTTTCTTTATTAAATCATAGCTATGTACATTAGTGCAATCATGGAGTACAATGTGCTGGCTTCATATACAATCTGAAACATTTTCATCAAACTGTTTAACATAGCCTTCATGGCACTTTCCTAGTTATTGTATGAAGACATTTGTATTCTGCATTTAGTAAGTTTTATCTGTACACTTCTAAGATGCACTGTAGATGTGATCCCACCAATTACCTTCCCTCCACCCGTCCTCCCCCCTCCCCTCCCCATCTGTGCCCCTTTCCCCATATTCTTGTGCTATAATTGGGTTATAGCCTGCATATGAAAGCTATAAATTAGCTTTATAGTAGGGCTGAGTACATTGGATACTTTTCCTTCCATTCTTGGGATACTTTGCTAAGAAGAATATGTTCCAGCTCCATCCATGTAAACATGAAAGAGGTAAAGTGTCCATCTTTCTTTAAGGCTGCATAATATTCCATGGTATACATGTACCACAATTTATTAATCCATTCGTGGATCGATGGGCACTTGGGCTTCTTCCATGACTTAGAAATTATGAATTGGGCTGTAATAAACATTCTGGTACAGATATCTTTGTCATCCTGTGGTTTTTGGTCTTCTGGGTATATACCTAGTAAAGGAATCATAAGTCTTAACTGACATTATAGTTTATAACTATTTGGGATTTTCTTCTGGTTTTATAGGCATTACTTATATATTCAGGAGGTTTATAATAATTAAATTTTAT
>CAUYRH010032523.1:0-27887 GCA_963574655.1 Perodicticus potto | reverse complement strand
TTTTTTTTTATTTTTACGTGGTTTTGTTTTATTTTTGGGGTTTTTTTTTTTTTTTTTTTTTTTTTTTTTGAGACAGAGTCTTAACTCTGTTGTCCAGGCTAGAGTTGCCTCAGCCTAGCTCACAGCAACCTCAAACTCTTTGGCTTAAGCAATCTTTCTGCTTTAGTCTCTGAGTAGCTGAGACTACAGACCCACACCACTACACCCAGCTAATTTTTCTATTTAGTGGAAACGATCTTAAACTCCTGAGCTCAAGAGATCCTCCTACCTCAGCCTCCCAGAGTGTTGGGATTACAGGTGTGAGCTGTAATCCACCTGGCTGAGCCTTCCTAGTTTACTTCCCTCCTTCCTGGGGTAGGTAAGACCAGAAAAGATTCTGTTAAATACAAAGGAGTATTGTTCCTTAAGTCCTTCCTCTGTACCTGTCCCTGAAAACTAGATACATCCAAGGTGAGGAGATAATTCCATAGATAATAGTATAATAATAAATAATAAATAATAAAAGTAGAAAGAACTGAAATGTTAAAGTGTGAGATCCAGATGAATCATAAGGGATTTGACCAAGCAGAGAGACATCCAAGTCTGTGGTTTCGGCAGGGTCTTGAAGGGGGTCCCAGCTGGGTGGGACAAGGTTAAGGCCTTCATGCATGAGTTTGGAGATGAGGGTGTGCCTAATCAAAATTGGGCGGCAAGGCTGAGGAGAATGTATCATACTTGGCTTTCCAATATCCTCCCTTTGGGGTGGGGTCCTCTTGGAGCTCCTTGTCTTAATTATTTGTCTATTGCAGGCTCATGTTGGGTTTCTCAGGACCCAGACTGATGAGTGATCTTAGGCTAGAACAGACATCTGGGAATTCCTTGCTCTTTGCAGAGATGGCTTGTGTCCTGGGCAGACGAGGGAAGCCATTGGCCAGCCTGTGTGAGTGGTGTTCCTTTCCAGGGGCAGAGTGTGAGTGGGTAGTGATGCATGAGGGGCTGGTCTCCTCAGCATTCCTGCTCTCTGCACATCCCTGAGGGAAAGGAGAAGTGTTGAACTCAGCTGTTCTCCCTCAAGGGCCAAAGCAGGGTTTCACAAAGCATATTTCATGAGGCACAAATGCCCAGAAAGGGATTTTTTAAAAAAGTCCATGAAGAAAAGCATCCTTTTTGCTAGGTAAGTTTAGAAAACACTAGATTAAACAAAGCAGAAAGAACTGAAATGTTAGTGTGAGATCTTTCTGAATCTTCAGTATGATGCTGTGTACAGTGAGACTCCTTTGTGGGGCTATGGTATGCAGAGTTCCCCAAACTTACTTGAGGAAAGACACCTTGTCTTCATGAACACCCAAGAATATCTCTTAAAACTCTAGCATTCTCAAAAATAATTTTAGAAGCATTTAATACGTGGGGAAGTTGCCTTTTCAAAGGAGAGAGAGTGAGAGAGCGCAATGTTTAATGCTGCTGGATTTATGCTGTACGATAGTCTCAGTGCTCATGTCTTCCCCCACCCCCCAAGTTCATACTTGAATCCTAATCCTCAAGGCGATGGCATTGGCAGGTGGAGCCTTTGGGAGGTGTTCAGGTCATGGGGACCAAGCGCACATGAATGAGATCAGCGCCCTTGTGAAAGAGAGCCCGAGAGCTAGCTAGCCCCTTCTACCATGTGGGGCTATAGAGGAATGGGCCGTCTACAGACCAGAAAATAGCCCTTACCAGACACCAGATATGCTGCTGCCTTGATCTTGGACTTACCAGTCTCTAGAACTAAAGCAGAAATTAATTTCTATTGTTTATAGTCACCTAATCTAAACGATTTTGTTATAGCAGCAACAGTGGACTGAACAAGAAATGCTGATATGTAGAATTTCAGATGTCATGTGGGGAATCCTCTCAGCACCCCCCAGAATCTCGTCTTTCCTCCATTAGGCTTAAGAGCAGATGAAGCCGAGGGGATGCTTTTGAGGAGTCAGGTAGTAGGGAGAGCTCCTGCTGGTTGGTGGACAGGCCAAAAGAAGCAGGAGGCAGGGAGTTTGGGAACCTCTTCCACAAAGGGCTGAAATCACTTGTGTGGGGGAATTGTGGGGCTCCTGAGATGGGGAACTCAGAAGATTCTGGGGCGATGCCCTTTTTCCTTAGAAGACCTGCCACTTCTCAAGCCTCGAATCACCAGTGCATATTTTATAAATTTCTGCCCCTGATATACAGGAGAGAAACAGAAGAGGCAAGAGTGTGTTTCATCCAGAATGTAACTTTTTACTAAGATGTCTAGTTCATGGCATTGTCTGGCAAGTGGAGCTTGGATCTGTGAGGAAGGAAACCCCTTAGAATATCCGAAATGTTGAAGCAGTTTTCTTAGGGATGCAGTGCTGTCACCACAGAAAATGGACAAGAACAACTGGCTTTGGCTTAAAAGAGGAAGATTTGGAAATCACAGAAACCTTAAAGGCTGGATTACTGGATTAAATATAGCAAGTTGAAACACACACACACAGAAAGAAAGAAAGAAAAAAAAACTTGCCCTTTTCCCTAGGTCAAGAATGGCTGAATACTCGCAATTTCATATGTTCCAACCTATAGCTGGAAAAACATTCATGGGAGAGCCAGAGAGTCATAAGGGGAAGAGAGGGAGAGAAAGAAAGAGAGAGAAAGGGAGGGAGGGAGAGAGATTGTGCAAGGAAGAGTGTGTGTGAGCGCAGAGCTGGGGGTGTTGCTGAGAAGGTAGGCTTATGTGTGACAGAAATAGTCTCCCTGCTGATAAAAAGGTAGAAGAGAAATCTCTCTTGGGCATAGTTCCAGGGGTGAATAACAAGATTAGGAATCCATGAGAGGGGCTGGATTGAAGGAGAGAAAGGAGGAGGTTGCAGGGACTAGCTCTTAGGATCAGAATGGAAAGACCTGGGGTACAGCTTTGGTTTGTGGGAGCAAGGCATTGAGACTTGGATCTTACAGTGAACTAAGTTGGAGGATTTAGTGATTTAGAAATAAGAAAAGCAAAACAGGGAGTTAATATTAGGAGAAATTGAACCCAATCTTGAGGGCTGTGGCTTCTTCCTTACCCTTCACCATGTATTTTTATTTGTATTCCCATTAAATCCTGAAATCCTAGTGGTAGATGGTAGGGCAGGGCTGAAAAAGGAGCACAGAGAGGCTTGGTTGATGTAGAGGAGTGAGGGCAGCTTGAGAGCATGGCCTTAGGAGTCTCCATCCCCATTACCTTGGTTAGTCCTTTTGGAGGAAGAATGCAGCTAAAATAATGACAAGTTTTCACATTTCCAAAATACTTTACAATTTACTAAGCACCTCACAGATATTATCTTCTGTATTTTGATTGGCAAACCATTTTCCAGATTAAAGGAATTGGCCCAGAGAGCAAATTCCCCAAGGATGGCAATTGGCAGATTCAGGTTCAGACCTGTGTCTTTGGACTCCAGGTGGAATATTATTTTTGTCTGGCTTCCTGGAGGGTGACCAAGGCCATCACACAACCCTAAGTCAAAAACAGTTGTTCAGATATTGATGGGGTCCAGGAAGGTAATAGGCATAAAGCTGGTTTGGTACAGGACAATAGGGAGAGGTCGGGACTATGGCTTAGGACTAGTGAGCCAGTGCCCTGCTGAAGAGAGTTGTCACTGCTCGGTTGCTGATGATGATTGCCAGAAAGAAATGCCAGTCTGATTCTTTTTCTGAGAGAAGCTGGAAATTCTATTATGTATTTATTGAGTGCCTGCTATGTGTCAGGCACTGAGGATAAGGAAGTGAATAAAATTGATACAAATCTCTAGAATTTTATATAAATTTTCCAATTTTTAAGTGTTTGGAACTAATAGAAAATTTAGAAAACATTGTCCAGACCCAACCAAACACATCTGTGGGCTACAGTTGGCCTGTAGGCTGTCAGTTTGTGAATTTACTTCAAAGGTTTTGATGGCTCAAGTGTTTTTCAAAGAGGGAAGTATGCAAAATGGCCCACTAGTGCCAGAGAAAAAGTTGTGAGCACTTCTGTTCATGTATTTTTTTTTATTTTATCCTTTAAAATAGTCTATTTTTGTGGATGCTATATTATATACATAACTAATTCATACGTAGCACATGCATATCATTATAACATTTAAATAAACACCATACACACAGAGAATACATGATCAAAGTACTTTTATTGGTCGGGACGTGGATCAGAAAAGATTCAAGTCCTCTGCAATAGTTTTTGAAAAGTGTGTAAGTAATTGGACATCCCCTGCCTGAAACAGGACTGCAGCTGTGGTCTTAGCTTAGTACTCAGGGGGCTTCAGGGAAGGTGAGAGTGGGGCAGAGTGTCTGTAGCAGCTCAAAGCATCCCTTGTTCTTTCTGCCAGAGCACTGTCCTACGAGGGAAAACTGCAGACACTTCTGAGTGATAGAAGAAACAATTGGGTGATGGTGACAGTCCAGGGTGGACCTCTATTTTGACCACCATGGCTGTGTGGCTATTATGATCATGATTGTCCTTACTTCTTATTGTACTGAGATGTGCTTATGAGACTAAGCCCATACTGGAGAAGTGAAGAAGGGCAGTGTTAATTTAAGCATTGGGAACGTCATTATAGGAAGGCAGGTGACTTGTCACATTCAACTTTCCTGAAGACAGAACCTGAAGAGATGGATATAAACCACTAATAGGGAGAGTCAGGTTAAAGTCACAGAAGACATTTCTTATAGTGAGTTTCATCTCAGTTCATTAAGTCCCTATTGGACAGTGAGTGGCAACATGGTCTGCTGGAAAGAGAAATAGACGGAGACAGGTGCTCAAATCCCTTAGAGACCTTTTGGCCTCTACAGCCTTAGACAATGCCAGATTTGTCCTCAGGATCTCATTTTCCTCTCTTAATAAGTTCAGGGTCTCTGACCTTCCTCCTTCTACTTTGTCTACTAGTTTCATGCTAAGTCTGAGCCTTAGAATGTGAATACACTTGAGTGTTTTCCTGGGCCAGGCCCAGGTTGTCTTTAAACCATGCAATATACGGTGGTAGTACACAAATCGCAAAATGTAGAATGTCTCATTCATGATAGAAATTGATTTCTTGTTTGTCAAAAGTGTTAAATGTGTTTCCCTAATTGGTGGGGCATTTTCCTCCAAGTGGTGACACAGGATCCAGGATCTTTCCATACAGAGGCTATGCCATCTTCAATACTTGGCTCCAGGGCAACCACACTCATCTCCTTGGAGCTGGTGGAAAGGAAAAAAGCATGGAAAAGTCAGTCTGGGATTGTCTAAGCAGACTGTGCATTATTCTGTTCCAATTCTGTTGGCCAGAAATTAGTCACATAGAAATGTCTAGCTACAAGGAAGGCTGGGAAATGTAGTTTAAATATATGCCCAGGAAAAAGGGGAAATGGATTTGCCCAATAAGAGTGAATCTATGTCATAGAAGCAAGAGCTTCAAGGAGAAAGGATGATGTGTATTGAAGAAGAGTAACACGGGGATGATACTAATTACTTCCTCTTTCTGAAGAGCCGGGAGCAGTCCTCAACTGCTGAAGAATGGCAGGATCTGTGCTTAGAAAGATTTTCTGACTCACAGGGAAGAGCCCTGGGCTAAGACATAAGACACCCCAGGTCTAGTTTGGGCTGTATCTCCACTTAGCATGGGAATGGACATGATATACCTAACTCTTACGCTTCGGTATCCTCATCTGTCAATGAACCATAATACATGCCTTAATTATTTGACAGGATTGTTTTAAGAGTTAAGTTTAGCAATGCCATGAATGTTTTTGAAAAAAAAAAAAAAAGCAAAAGAATGATTAAATTAGAGGGTGAACTTAAAATGCAGGGAGAGAAAATTGTGTTAGATAAGGAAAAAAACAAATTTCCCCTTTGTGGAACAAGGACAATTTTGAGGGAATATGCAAATAATTTTAAGAAATCGATGTGCAACAATTTTGAGAATATAGAAAGAGAACTCAAACTTGAGAGGTAGCTTGGGTGGTCGTGCAGGAGTCATGGATTCTGGGTCTGGCTCTATCTGCAGAATGCTATTTGACCTTGACTGAGTGAGTTACTTCCCCTCTCTGGGCTTTAATTTCCCCTTGTTCAAACAAAAAGATTGAACTATTACATTTTGTTGAAGTCTCATTCTCAAACCGTATACCTCTGTACTCTTAATCCTGTCTGGACGTAGGGATCTTAAGGGCTTTAAACACTTACGGCCACAGTGTTGACTGATGGGCCACAACACACCCAAAGCCACGCTAACGTTCAGCATGATGGCCAACAGGCACCTCCAGCCTCTCGCCTCCACCCATAGCATCACACTTGTCTTATCTTCCCGAAGTTTCCTCCTGTAGCCTCCCACGTCTCAGGAGAAGGCAGCTGCTGTGGGGGAAGCCTCCATCCCTTGCTTTTGAACTTAGCCTGTGTCCCCTTGACAGGCAGGTCCTGTTTTTTTCACCATCAAGTCTCACCCTTCCCGCCTTCACCTCTCACTGTGCTGGACCCCACCTCACCAGGGCTCCCCTGGGCCCACTCTCACCTCTCTCCATCAACTCTATACAGTCGTCAGGGTGGGCTCTTCATGCTTTCCTCCATTCAGAATCTCCCAATGACTTCTCATCACATTTTGAATAAAGTCAAAGTCCTGGCCTTGGCCTGCCAAGGTGTCTGGACCTCATCTGTAGCCCTCTCCTGCTGCTCCTGACCTTGCCTACCATTACATGCTGCTGGCTCAGTCCCTGGGCCATGCTGCTTGCTGTGCTGTGGCACTCACCCTATAGGTCTTTTTCTGGCTCTTTCCCTTGTTTCAGGTCTCAGTTCAAAGTCCCTTCTTTGAAAGGTGTTCAATGTCCACTCTGCCCATACTTTGCTACCTCTTTGTTCATTGATCTCTCATCCTCACCCTGATTTATTTCTTCATAAAACACTCATCACTACCTGACGTTATTTTATTTGTTTACTTATGTATTTTCTTTCCCTCTCCACTAAAATGGTAATTCCATCAGTGCAGAGGCTTTTCCTGTCTTGAATACAAATGTATTTCTTGTGGCATCTTGTCAGCACCCGGTAAATCTTTTATTTTTTATTTTTTAAATTTTTTTAAATCTTAACTAAATGAATGACTGAATCAGTGGAGAGAAACTGAACACAGGGCCTCTGCAGCGACTGCTGCCCCTGGTGGGAAAAGGCCCTCAGCAAATGCAGGAGGGTCGGAGACTCCGTCTGGTGGCCGAGGGTGAAGCCGGGCCATCCACACAGCATAGAGGGGTGCTATTTGTGGAGGGCACGGGTCTCTGTTACTGGAGCCAACCGTCTCTGCCCCATAGCCCAGAGCAAGTCCTAGCACTCAGGGTTCTGTGTGCCCCCCTTTTCTCTTTTTGGGAGGCACTTGGCTGACCTCCTACGGGGTACATCTGGCTTCTTGTCTAAGCCACTTGCTCTTGCTGTTAAGAAATGACTAAGCAGAATCTCTGTCTCCTGGTGGCCGGCTGCCAGCTGTGAGAGTTGACATTGCCAGCTCAGACCAGTTTGGGAGGACATGTCCTCTGTCTGAAAGAGCCCCCTGCCTTTGCTCTGTATTCCCAGGAACCACAGAGCAGACACTACCGTCCTGCCTTCTTTGATATCTTGGCCTCACCTTCTCTGTGTGTGGCCCTAGGGTGACCCCCACGAGGGAGAGGGAGGCAGACATTGCTATGGTCCCTACCCTCGGGGCTCAATGTCCAAGACCTGCTGGATGCTGCAGAATGGTAGAGAGGACTCAGATGGTGGCTCAGTAATACTGACACCATTTTTGTTTACTGAATGCTAACTCTGTGCCAGGCATGATACTCATGTGCTTCTCATAATCATTTTGTGAGATGGGAGTTGTGACTTTATAGACAAGGAAAGGAAGGCAAAGCAAGGTTAAGGGACCTTCCCAAGGTAATATAGCTGAGGAGTGGGGGACTGCATCGAAGCTCGGGCCTTCTGTTTCCAAACATGTGTGCCTGCCCCATCCAGGGTGCCCCTTCTACACAGCACTGCTCAGATAGTTCCCAAAGCTGACCATAGCAGAAGCATGAAGAAATTCCAAGTAATTTTTCCAAATGTCTCTGCCACCACCCAGTTTAGTTCACCCTAGAAAGACCCCTGCCAAGTTTAGTGTGAAGTTAACATGTTTACTGTTGAATATTGGCTTAGTAGTGAGCTTAATTGGAGGACTACTAAGTGTAAATAAAGTTAGGATTTTGCAGAATCACTTAACGTGTTAACATTTATTGCAAGTTTTCAGCAGCGATATATCACATTGCCATTTCTTTTTCTTTTCTTTTTTTTGTAGAAACAGAGTCTCACTTTATTGCCCTCGGTGGAGTGTCATGGCATCACACAGCTCACAGCAACCTCCAACTCCTGGGCTTAGGCGATTCTCTGGCCTCAGCCTCCCAAGTAGCTGGGACTATAGGCGCCTGCCACAATGCCCAGCTATTTTTCTGTTTTTTTTTTTGCAGTTCAGCTGAGGCCAGGTTTGAACCCATCACCTTTGGTATATGGGGCCTGTGCCCCACTCCATGAGCCACAGTCGCCACCCCCACATTGCCATTTCTAAGCTTAATTGACCAGGCTACATTTCTTGGAACACTCCTTGGAAATTATTGAGCTATATTAATATTCTCATAGACTATAAAGTTGCCTTGGGCATTCCTCTGTCCTCCTTGGCCACTCCACCTTCCCTGTGTGGAATTCATCCACCCATCCATTCATCTACCCATCCATCTACCCATCCACCCATTCATCCATCCACCCGTCCGCCTACCCATCCACCCATCCATCCATCCACCCGTCCGCCTACCCATCTACCCATTCATCCATCACCCATCCATCCATCTACCCATCCATCCATCCACCCGTCCACCTACCCATCCACCCATCCCTCCATCCACCCATCCATCCATCTATCTATCCATTGAAACACATACTGTATTCCAGGTACCACACTGAAGGGTGTTTTATCCTGCATCATCTTGTTCATTCTCATCCCAAACCATGTTTAGACAAGGATGCAGAGGATCAGTAAGGACCCAGAGCTGGACAGTGAATGGGCTGGGATTAAAACCCAGACTTCTCCATCCAGTTTTACCAGTTTGTTTCTTCTGTTCTTCAGGATTTCATATTCTAGCTGTTTTTTCATATTCTATCCATTTGTCAAAATCCCAGCTCAAACTCATTTCCTTCAGAAAGTCATATTTACCTTTCCCCCTACCTTTCCTGTGTATAGAGACCCCTCCCACTCCCGAGCCCTCTCTACAAAATGTGGCATCCACTTCCTCAGATTGCTGGTTGAGAAGTGAGTGTGTGTGTTCCGGATCTCAAGTGGTGTGTAAGCCAAGCACTTGGCACACATCTCTTCCTTGAAGTGGTACCTCAGTCTCGTGGGGAAGCCATCAATAGACTCCATTTATAGACAAGGGAACTAATACACAGTGAGGCTCAGACACTTGCCTGAGGTCACTAAGCAAGTGAGTGATGAAGCCAGGATTTGAACCTAAGTCATCCAGACTCAAGACCCACAGTCCTTCCACTACTCTGTGCTGCCTCTACCCAGTTGAACTCCTTGTCTCATAGCTGAGGAAACTGAGGCCCAGGAAGGGAAGGTGGCTAGTCTTCAATCACACCTCTGTGAGTAGCAGGGCAGGGCTAAGACTGGCTGTATAGGCCAATCTCTGGAAAACTTCTCTTCCTGGCAACCTGCTTCCCTGGTCAGCTCCTGCTACCTGGATGCTGTAGAAATTGTCATTATAGCTTCAGAGACAGCAGAAGCCTGGTGGCTGCTCCCGGGGGACCAGCCAAGGAAGACCAGCCTACTACCCTGCAGACCCAGCACCTAAAATAACCCAGGCATCAGCCCCAGTGGAAACCAGGCAGCAAGTCCAAAAGAGACGACACAACCTCCCAACAGCTCAGGGGCAGATGTGTTCCAGCTCCCAGTCTCCCGGGAACAGGCCTGGCACAGTCCAGGCATATGCAGTGGCTGTGGCTTCTTCCTTTGCTTTTAAAGAAAATGAGTGCTTGTCACTCTGGTTCTGGGATTTGGGGGCTGGCAGGAATTGCGGGAAATAAGATCCAGGGGACTCTTGGACAGTGATGAAGAAGGGGCAAGGATTTTTCAGATTGTTGGTCTTTAAATTTGAATACTCGTCAGGATCCCTGGAAGAGCTTTCAAAAATGATCCAGGTTTCATTCCAGACTGATAGAACTGGAATCTCTGGCAGCAAAGCCTGGGAACTGGTATTTGAACATGTTCTCTAGGTGAGTCTATTCCAGTTCTGGATCGTGACCCACCATCCCAAATATGCCCCTTCGTGTGGCTCTATCCATTTGTCAACAGTCCCCTCGATTTCCATCTCCCATCTTCAACTTTTACTTAGGATCTGATCTCTTTCATTTGATAAATTTAAATTGTAAATTAGCCATGTCCATAGCAATTGGGTTGGTGTGATGAAAAACAATTAATAAGGCTTCTGTTATTTTTTTCTAAATAGTGGTTTTAAGTGTTCTCTTTAAATTGAAGTTCAGGAGGGTTTTGCACTGCAAGAGGTGTGTGTCCCTTGAGGAGTCCGTTCTGTGGTCTGTCTCCAAGGCCCTTTGTATCCAAAGCAATCAGTGAAAGTCACAGGTTGCTGGGGTAACGGGCTGCTAGTGCCAGGCTATTGTACTTAGATTTCCGGTAGCAGCTGGAAAGACTTGTTGAAAGAAGCTAGTTTCTTTTGTTCTTATTTAAGAAGACTGGAAAGTTATTTTTCTCCAGCTTGAAAAGAGTCAAGGACTTGCGGTAGGTGCAGAGGCAGCTTTCTCCCCCTACCCAAGGTGACATAAGAGAACTTGGATGAACTCTCTGACAAGGCTTGTTCCTTCAGCAAGCAGGTCTAAGGGCAGAAAAGCCACACTCACCATTGGGAAACTCTGGGTGGGTGTTGGCATCAAGCTGATCTCAACTCCTGGCTCACATCTGCGCCCTTACCTAGGGAGGATGTGTTCTTGTCAAGGGATTCTGGGGAGGTCATTAACTGCACACTGGTGGAAAGAGCATGGGATTCTATTCTGCACCTGCCAGCGGCAATGATGGGCAAGGAAAGGAAAAATAAAAGAGGACTAATTTTAGTTGGATACCTACCATGAGTGAGAGAGCTGGGTGTTGTGTTAGGTGTGGGGAAAAAAAACTTGCTAAGAATTTGTCCACTGTCCAGAGGAGGCAAGCATGGGCTTAGGGGTGGCAAGTGGTGGTAATTTTATTTGCTGGCTGGACTGCTATGACTGATGAGTGTTGTCTGCCATGGGTGTGTGTATTTGTAGGAAGGTCGATGTCATTTGCTATGTCTGGATCTAAATAAACCATACCAGGATTTCCACTGCTCAGGAGAGCTGTATGTGGTGCCCTGTGGAGTGCAGGGGACTCCACAAACAATGACTTTCACACTACCCCAGGATGGATAAGGTGTCAAAGGAGATGGGAGCTTGAGAGGGGGAATGGGAGGACAAAGCCATGGGTTCCTTTGTGAACTGAAAGACATTTTCTTTTTTGTACCCTTTCTTGGAGCCCTGGTGACAGTGCACAGCCTAGGCAATATTGTGAAATGGAGAAAGTTGTTTGGGAGAAGGTTTTCCTTCTCTGACCTCTTATCCTCTAAAAAATGCCTTCCATTGTCTTCCTTTGTCTTTAAACAGGTCCCTCTTGTTTTGTAGTTTTATTATTATTATTTATTATTATTATTTTTTATTGTTGGGGATTCGTTGAGGGTCCAAGTAACCAGGTTACACTGATTGCATTTGTTAGGCAAAGTCCCTCTTACAATTGTGTTTTGCCCCCAAAAGGTGTGGCACACACCAAGACCCCACCCCCCTCACTCCTTCCCTTAAACGGGTCTGTTTTTTTCAGGGAGAAAAATCATCAAACAATTTGTGAGGTCTGACAATTAAGTTCGAGAACTTATCCTAGAAAAAGTGCTACTTGCCTCATTATGAATATCACTATGGTTGGGCTGGGACTCCACTTGGAAACCTATGTGCTAACACCAGCGCCTGGTTCATCTTTCAAAGCTGTTTTAGAATTCTTTTTCTGGAATGGTCATCAGAGTGGTTGTCATATGAGGTCTGACAATTAAGTTCAAGAATCCACCACTGGGTGCTTACGTTGGCAGCACTGTACAAATAACTCAGTAAGTTTTCATAACCTTGGTATCTCAGTATCTCACAGTTGTGTTTGTGTTGAGATGTGGTGGTATCTTGTTGAGAGACATTCATTACTGTTGTGTGTTTTTGTGTCGCCTATGACTTATACCACTAACCGTAATTTAAACCACTCTCAGAAGGTATTTGTTTATATTTATTTATTTCTGAGACAGAGTCTCACTATGTCATCCTCGGTAGAGTGCTGTGGCATCACAGATTACAGCAACCTCAAACTCTTGGGCTTAAGCGATTCTCTTGCCTCAGCCTCCTGAGCCAGAAGGCTTCTATTTAAGAGGAAGAGCCATGAGATAAGGGACATGTTAATAGGCTCGACTGAGTTATTCTATATTGTATTTATAAATCACAACATCACTTTGCATCCCATCAATATATACAATTATAAATTGTCAATTGATAATAAAATAAGATGGCAATGCTTAACCCCAAATTCTGGATTTTGGAGATCCAGATGGCATTTACCCTACTGGGTAGACTTGTTAGGCCAGGGACTGGCAAATTTTTCCCGTAAACGGCCAGACAGCAGATCCGCTCTGCTCCGTGGGACAGGCAGTGTCTGTTGCAATTGCTTCATGCAACAGCAAAAGCAGCCACAGATGATCCCAGTATGTGCATGGGTGTGACAGTGTGCCGATAAACCTTTATTTATAGACGCTGGGATAGGAATTTTATGTGTTTCATGTGTCATGAAAGCTTATTTTTCTTTGCATTTTTTCCCTGAACATTTAAAAATGTAAAAAAGATTCTTAGCTCACGTACTGTTCATAAACAGGATTTGGCCCAGGGGCCTTAACTCTTGCCTTCCCATACCTCTCTTTTCACAATCTAAGATGAGCTGTACTGTCTGTGCTTGGAGATTCTCTTTGGCCTGGTAATTCATCCATTTCTTCAAGCCAAATACTTACTGAGGCCCTACTGTGCGCTAGGGATTGCTCTAGGCACTGGGGATCCAGAAGTGAAAGAGGCAGGTGCCTACCCCCAGGCAGTTTACATTCCCTTGACCATGATGGGAAGATACAGGGACTACAGGCATGATTTGGGGTTTGGTCTCAGACCTTGCGTCCCTGGACTTGGATCTCTTTCAGCTAATCTTAGGCGCTAGTTCTATTTGCAGCACTGAGCTACAGAGCCTAAACACTGCTTCCCTATTTATCAGCCGCAGGGGAGCTGCATGGCATGCTTGGAACTAATGCCCTGGGATAACTTCAGTCTTCTGAATTTCCAAGTAAATGTCCAGCCAAAAAGTAAAAATGAATAAAGTAGCATAAAACCCAAGACCTTTAGGGCTCAGTGTATTCTGGCCAAGCGTTCCAGTGGGATTCTGGGATGGTTTTCAAGAGCTGTGTGGCTTCTTTTGGACTTTCCCATGGCCCATTCCAAGATAACCACTGATCTGCAGATGTTCCCCCAGGGCTGGGTCATGGCAAAGGCCCATTGCAACAGCAGCTACTGCTGCTGCCAGGGCCAGAGGTCGATGCTCATGTGGTGTCTGGCATGGGACCCCATTCTCTGGCTCTCACCCATTCCCAGGCAGGTGATTGAGAAGTCTTCTGAACTCTTCCTGGAGACCAATTGGTCCCTCCACGATGTGGAGAAACAGTTACATCTGCACTGAGAAGGAAGAGTAGGAAATTCCTCCCAGTCCCTCAGCTCTTACAGTTTTCAGGGCACTTGCTCTACATCCAGCTGCGTTGTTGCAGCCTTGGAGTGGGAGTAGGGAATTGAGCCCAAGAGAAGAGAATAGAAAAATCACAGAGATAATATGGTATCTGCTCTCACCTTTTGCATAATCTGACAAGGTGGAAATGCATGTGAAGTAGCTAGGGTGCCACAGCCAGCCCAGGCTCTGAGGACATTGAGGCAGAGGTGTGGACATGAGGAGGGAGAGAAGGGGCATGCCCTCGCCCTGCTGTTTTTCATTAGAAACCTCCTCTATCTGCCATCTTTCTCCCAACCTGACTTCTTTTAGCAACTCTTAGTGTGCATGGGTAGATATTTTTATGTCTGGATCATAAATACCCATTCTACACACTTATCCATTCAAACATATTTGTTGAGTGCTTCCTGTATGCTAAACACAAAACTGGGAATTAAAAAGTGGGTAAAATAGACCCAGACTACTGGTCCTAGATGGTGCTTTCATGGTTGTTTACTCTCTTTTTTTCTGGCTGAAGATTTTGGTGTTCAAGGTGACTTATTTAAGTGACACAATTAAGGGCAGAGCCAGGAACCTCAACCTAGGCAAGACCAAGCTTCCTCACAACCAGATAGCAAAATTTGTGTTTTTGTAATATGTTTAGCATTTAAAATGTACAGAGTAAGTCCATCTCCACCTCCATTGTAGGAGAGGGTAGGCAAAGGCAAAATTATTATTATCCTTATATGCACATTATGAATAGCTTCCACATGGTTATTCATTTCCAGATGGATACATTGAAACTCAGGAGGTTAAATATTTGAATAAAGGTCATATGGATGGAGATGGCAGAGCTGGGAGAAGGACATGAGTCTCTGACTCCTAATTTCCCTTGACCCAGACATGGTCACCTGCATCAGGCTCTCACCCTCCCCTCTCTTCTATGGCTCCTTGGTGTCCTGTGGTCAAAGAGGAGGGGCAGATACCCCAAACCATCTCAGCTGTATGCTTCAGTACGGCCAGAATGCAGGGAAGAGGCAGAAACTTGGACATCGTTAGGGGAGGGTCAAAGAAAATTTAGGAAAGATTGGTTGGTGTGGAGAGAGGTGATGGGGACTTGTGACATTTGAGAAAAAAATGGCCTGAGGCAGGTCAGATCATAATTTGGTGATAATTTTGACATCCTTCAACATAAAAGCCTCATGTGGATCAAAACTAGGTGTCAACTTAGGAAAGGTGATGGTACACAATGCTTGGACCATAATAGTCATGGGAATTATAACCCCAGATTTGGTGATCTAAGGTCCAGTGGTCCAGAGTTTCGGACTACCCTGCTTCATCCTTGAATGCACACCTTCAGGCTAGATTCTTTCTCACCAGGCCCTGTCCCACTGGGAACTAGATTCAGTGACCACATGGCATGTTCCTAGTGCCCTATTTGAGCAGGTGAAATTCTACATTGTGGAGAATTGGTGAAAGAGAAGTGCAAACCTTAGTCTTTCTTGTTTTTTTAAATGGCTTACTTCTTTCAGGTATTTGGGGAACCCTGCAGTGTGATAACTTCCGGAACTGGCTCTGCTTATAACCTGCCCTTAAAGCTTCAGGTTTCTTGGATCCCATTTCCTATCAATAAATTGGTGAATGTGACATGAGCAGCTTCTTTCTATGCAGCCATTCTTAGATTAGGTACTTTGGGAGGAATGAACGTACTTCAGAGACCTTTTAACTAGCTATGAGCCCCTTGGATCAAGACTAATGTCATGGCTAATTGTAATTACTCACTTATTTGCTTGGTAGTCTATTGGGGCTCTGGAAATTCATCATCACCCTGTCAGTGGCTCAGTGCTGTGTAGAGAGATGACTTATTCCTCTATTTGACAAATATTTATTGAATACATACTGTCTGCTAGGTATGGTAATGAAGTAGTAGCCTAGGTATTCATACCTTCCAACCTCAGAGAGCCTATGTGTAGTGAAGGGAGAGTGGCAACAGCCGCAAACAGATAACTCATTTATGAGAAGAGGGAGCAAAAAGGTTCTTTGCAATGCAGTGACAGTCAGGGTCATGGGGACCCAGATATTTAAGTAAGGTGGGAAAGGAAGGACCTGAAGTATGGTGGGGCCTGAAGTTTGACAATGATTAGCCCTGGAGGACATGAGAGTAAAGATAAGGAAGAAAGAATATTCCAGAAGAGAGGCAAAACTATCCCCAAACTTTAGTGACTTAGAACAAAAACTTATTATTATTTCTCACATCCCTGTGGATTGATTGGGCCCTACAGGGTGTTGGTCCTCATTGGGGTTTTATGCAGCTGTAGTCAGATAGCTGTTGGGCTTGGAGTCACCTGCAGGCACGACTTGGCAGGATATTCATGGTATCGTCTTCATTCACGTGTCTGGTGCTTGAGCTTGAGGAACTGGAATGATGGTTAGCTGTCCAGGCTCTCCCTCCATGGCGTTTTTCTAGATAGCTAGTTTGGGCTTCTTTGCAGCATCGAAGAAGTTGGATTTCTTTATCTGGAGTCTGACTTTTTCCATAGCAAGCAGGAAGGAGGAGTCTTTCTTGAAGACCAGACCTAGATGGGTCTAGTGTCATTTCTGCAGTACCTGTGGATCAAAGCAGTCACGGGCCAGCTCAGAGTCTAGGACATGGAGAATTCTGCTCCCCTACCCAAAGGGAGGATGGAAGGTGCATTGTGGGGGACAGGGGGGCTATGGCTGCCTTGGAGATGAGCTCAGGCACTGAGGTAGGAAAAAGGGGCAGGAAGCTTTCCCGTGTTGTTGAGGGTGTCATGAAGGCAGCACAGGATGAGGCAGGAGTGACAGGCAGAATGGGGTCCTCAGACATAAGGGGTGGTAGGAAATTTAGGTATTTTTTTTCTTTTTGAGATTGGGTTTCACTCTGTTGCCCAGGCTGCTGGTCCCAAATTCCTGGTCTCAAGTGATCCTCCTGCCTCAGCCTCCCAAAGTCCAAGGATTACAGGTGTGAGCCACTATGCTTGGCTTAGATTTTTTTTTTTAAGTATCACAAAAGCCTCAGGTGTCCTACCTTCCAAGGGCTGATAATCATAAGGCCTCTCTGTTCTCTTCTTCCACCCATCCCCACTTGCTGCAGGTAAATCATACGGAAGCCCAGTGCTGCTCGTGTGGTCCTCAGGCTGTCAGACTTCAGAGCATTCCCATCATCTCCCGAACCAAGCACAGGTCGTCTGTAAGGACGCTCTATCAAAATGCACACTACACAGTTTGCTCACAGTTTTGCCCAAACCTCCATATTGAACCCCTGTGTCTCCCTGCTTTCCTGCCTGGCCATGCCAGTCACTATGCACTTCTGTGACACTGTTTTCACCTGACCTTTAAAACTTACCTCCACTGTCACTTTCTCAGGCTGAGCGTGTCCCCTCACTCCTCAGAAACCTGCTGCTTCCTGATTCAAAGCAGAACCGATGCTCTATCGGAAGGTGTTTCCCCCAGATGTGTCTCACTTTCACAGCCCCATCCCTGTAAACACCAGGTCTTCCAGGACAGAACACTCAGCAGCCTCACTTTTCCTGTCCCCCCCTGCCCAGTCTCACCAGCAGCAATTGTTCAGTTGATCCTTTTGAATGAAACAATATCTTCTATGGGCCACCAGCCTCTGATTGCCCCTTTTCTTTCCCAGGCAAATTGCAGCACCCAGCTTTCAGCTCCTGGTCTATAGCCCTGGGGTTCCTGGCACGTCCTTCCCATAGGACCAAGGAGTGGCTGTTCCCAGAAGGCCAGGACTGCACGGCCAAGGCCAGGTCTGGGGAGACAGAGCGCTAACTCTGCAGGCCCCTGGCTCTTACTCCCCAGCTGCCTTGCACTTGTGTTCCTTGGCAGCAGGAAGCCTTCAGCCACCACTTCATCATCCATTTATAGGCATATATTCATTTTTGTTATAAATAAAATGACGGTGCTCTTGGCTCAGAAAAGAAGGGGAGAAAGAGAGCCGAGGACCATGCAAAGCAAGAAGGCGTCTCCTCTGAGGCCTCAGGGCTTCCTGCAGCATCTCTGTTCGTGTTGGAGGATGGAGGACTTTCCACCTGCCTCTACTGCCCTCTCACCAATGCCTCAGCTTGTCCCATCAGCTCCTCACACTGCTCATGGGCTACTATGGGTCAAGGAAGGCCGGGGTGTGGGCAGGGGCTGTGGCATGACTCTTGTCATCCACACAAGAGAAGGGGTGTGGCTCCCTGGCTTGAGTCTATGTCTACATGGTTCTTAGGTCCTTCATCTGACACTAGAATACTCTGAGGCCAAGCATTAAGCCCTGTGAGCTCTAATTTGTCCAGAAGTCAACCTATACTTGATTGCAAAAGGAGGACTAACAACAGCAAACACTTAGGTAACACTCTGCCTATGGCATCCAGTGTTTTAAATAATCTATAAATAGTAAGTCATGTAATCGTCACAATAACCCTATGAAGTAGTGCTATTATTAGGCCCATTTTACAGGAAGGGAACAGAGGCAGAGAGGTTAAGTCACGTTCCCTTGGTCATACCGGTGGTCGGTGGCAGAGCTGGGATTTGAATCAGGAAGGCTGGCTTCAGAGTCCCCAACCACTGACCATGCTGCCTTCATTGCTCATCAAATTAAGACATTTAAATGAACTAATAAGGTCACTTAGTCCTCGCATATCCAAGTGCACTAGAAGTGACACAGTGTCCGAGGGTTGTGGGCAAGATCCTTTCCAGGTCTGAACTAGTTCTCAGCACAGGTAATTCAATTTGGTTTCAATTCTGACTTCCCCGCAGATTTATGATTCTCAGTCTAGCTTTTTGCACCTATTTGGAAGGGTGGATTGGCAAAGGGACTTATTAGCGTATCCAAGAGCAACCTGCTTATCTTGGCTCTAATTCGTGGTGTGGGAATTCACTAAGTAACCGATTAATTCATTTTCTTCCTTCCTTCATTCACCAAGATTCAGTCTTGTACTTTGTGTATTCAAGGCACCACATGGGCACAAGGAAGCCGGGTGGAGAAGAGGAAAACTAGTGAAACAAACGGCCTCTGCCTTCAGGCTGTGGGTGTGCGCACATGCAGCACTTACCAGTGAACCTGGGAATCTACGTACTCTTTTTTTTTTTTGAAACAGAGTTTCACTAGGTCGCCCTCGGTAGAGTGTCATGGCGTCACACAGCTCACAGCACCCTCAAACTCTTGGGCTTAAGTGATTCTCTTGCCTCAGCCTCCCAAGTAGCTGGGACTACAGGTCCCTGCCACAATGCCCGGCTATTTTTTGGTTGTGGCTGTCATTGCTGTTTGGCTGGCCTGGGCTGGATGCGAACCTGCCAGCTCTGGTGTATGTTGCTGGTGCTCTAGCTGCTGAGCTATACAGGCACTGAGCCTGTCTGTGTACTCTTGCGGGTCATCTTTGAGTACCCTCCGAAGTACTGAGTGTGATATCTTTCACTGTTTTCCTGGCTGGAATGCCACATAAGCAAGTTCCCGCAGGAAGCCCACTGGAGCACGGATGTTCTCACAGGCCAGTGGATCTCCAAGCAGGCTAGAGCAGTGATGGTAGACTCCCACCCCCCAGCTGCACAAGGCACCCCTGCAGCTGAGTTAGTGGTGCAGGCTGGATTATCCTCCTAGGGCCGCTGTACAAATTATCACAACTTTGCTGATTTTAAACAGCAGAAATTATCCTCTCACTGTTCCGGGGACCAGTGTGCAGTAGTTTGAAATCAAGATGTCAGCAGGGCTGGCTCCCTCTGCAGGCTCTGAGGGCGGCCCTCTGCCATGCCACTCTCCCAGCCAGCGACATTCCTGGGCTGTGGCTGCTTCAGTCCCATCTGTGCTTCATCTTCATATGGCCTCTTCTCTCTGTGTCTCAAATCTCTCTCGGCCTTTCTCTCACGAGTCACTCAACTTAGGGTCCCCCTAAATCTTAGAAGATAACGTTCTGAGATCCTTAACTTAGTTACATCTGCAAAGACTCTATTTCCAAAATAAAATATTCAAAGATTCTGGGCTTTAGCCATCGGCATATCTTTTTGTGGGCTATGATTCAAAAAACTGCACAGATGCAGAATCTTTCTCAACCCAACGTTCTTGACAGCTGCTACCAATTCGGCAGTATTGTCACAGAATA
Source organism: Perodicticus potto (assembly GCA_963574655.1). NCBI lineage: Eukaryota > Metazoa > Chordata > Mammalia > Primates > Lorisidae > Perodicticus > Perodicticus potto. Next base: position 7,960 of record CAUYRH010032523.1, on the reverse strand, counting down.
TAAAATCTATTGAATTTGCATCTCTAGGGAGTAGCCATTTATTTCTGTGTCCATGTGTGCACACACAAGTAAGGATAAGGAATCCTTCTTCTTTGCCTTGAAAGGTGTTTTCAGAGGAAAGTTAGTACACATAATGTATCAATCAGGGTTCCAGAATTCAATTCAGATGGTTCAAATGAAAAGAGCAAATTCAGAAAGTAATGAAGAATGGCAGGCCTTAGGGAGGAAGGGGAAGGGTAGTGTTACCAGAATCCCAGTGAGAAATGGGATAGTGGAGGACAGGACACCTGGACTTAGAGGGGGAGACACTGTCAAAAATGTGGCACAAAGTAGGCAGTGAGCACAAAAGATGCCCTGCACCTCTTTCTTCCCAGCTCCTGATCTCTTGCTTATGTCTTGGCCAAACCCAACCAGAACAAGTTGGCAAGGGTGCCCTGGTACAGAGTCCATAGAGATCAGTTCTAGGAGCTCCCCTGGGGCTAAGAAGAGCAGAGAGGGGTCTACAGTGAGGGCTTACCAGGGCAGGCCTATTCATGGATCAGAGAGCCCACTGGCACATCTGCTTTACATACAGAGTCCTGGAAAATTGGAAGTAGGCCATCACTTAGAGATGATCTAATTTTTCATTTTCCAGAGGAGGAATTGGGTTCCAGAGAGGATAAGTGTCTTCATGTGTGCATGGGCACACTTGCCTGGGTGGAATGTGATTTTCTGTCATCATCAGAAGTCTAGGAAGGGAGGTGGGTGGGTTGCTGTGTAGCACTTTAAAACCCTGGGGTTTTGAACTTGGAGACCCTCCTTGTATCTATAGCGGATAGTTTTCATTTTCTTTCTTTTCTTGAAAGTCTCCGATTTTATTTCAGAATTCAAGGGGTTTGGGAAGGTGCTTCTGCTGTTGGCTCACTTACTGTATCCAGTCTCTAATGGTTTCCTCTGGGTGGCTTCAGCTACTCAAGTCTAGTGCATGTCAGGACTTTTGCTGTGAATGCTGGAGCAAAGATGCTCCTTCATCATTTCTGGATGTGAGCAAGGAGGTTCATGACCTTGGGGGCTGCTGGCAGCCTGTTAGAAACAGTAGGGAATCAGTTTTAAGATGTCAAGTTAGAACAGAGATGAAAGAAAAAAGTTCTAAGTCAAACTCTTGTAGCTGGCATACCCTTCATCACTTAAAATCAGCTGAGCTAATAAACTCCTTTTTAAGGTTAAGCTATTCAGGTTAGATTTTCTTTTACACAACACAGTTGAAAGAGAAGGCAGGTAGGTAGGTGCACTGCCTCTTCTGGCTTACACCCTCCTGAACCTCAGTGGATCCTTCAGCCTCTTGGATTACTATCACAGATGCAGGTGGAGTAAAAAAAAAAAAAATTAAATCAATTAAAAAGTTAATTCTTTTTCTGTACCTCATTTTCCTCCTTGAGAGGAGGAGCTCATCACACTTGCCAGGATCTTTTGGTTATTATACTGGGCTGCATGGACAAGTGGTCTCAGAAAAATTGAACCAGAAGGCAACAGCAGGGAGAGATTCTGTGTTTACATTTAAATAGCAGCCCCCTTGACCATGCTCACTGTCCATAGGAAGCAGGCCCTCCCTCCCTCATGCTTTTTCTGGGAGATGGAGGGCCCTCAAGGGCAGGTTGTAGGTATTGAAATGAAGCCCATATGGAGAGGTTTGTTGAGTATGGGTGGGAGAAAAGACTATAGTGAAAATGCCAGAGATGTGTTAGGAGAGGTAGAAATTACTCAGGGATTTCTCTCTACTTTATAGGGAGATAAACTGAGAATTAGAGTTGGGATTCTGTTCAACATCACCCAGACAACTGAACATTACAGAGATTTGAACACCAGGGTCCTAACTCCCCATCCAGGTTTCACTCCCACCCCCAGATGACCTGTTTACCTCCTCCTAAGCCCTAGGAATTGCTTTCCCTGGAACCAAACCAAATGTTCTAGAGAAAGCACCAGGTCAGCATTCTAGGTGCAAGGGCCTAGTCATTTGCGGAACTCCCTGTGCAGGTAAGACTCAGGGTCTAGGTGCCCCACAAAGTCAGATGACAGGCTTTGACGGCCTCTTGGAGCCCCCTTTAGAGGAGCACAGAAGTGTACCTGATAAAGGTCTCATGGAAGTGGAAGAGGGGACAGAGGCTGAAGGTTGGGGTGTGCAGTCAGTCCTGGTCAGAGAGGGGCTGTGTGAGAGGTGAAACACATCCTCTCTGCCTTCAGCCCGTGAACTCCAGGACAGGCCTGGACTGGGCTCTCATCTGGGCCTTTTCACTCAGGAAGGTCTTCTCCCTCTTTCACTATGGGATTGAAAAGAGCAGTGATAACAGAAGCCAAGGAAGTTGCTGGAGGCCGATACAGAAATGGCACATAATAAAAGTGAAGAAGGGGTAGGGAGCATAGGGAAAGATTTGGGAGATTGTCTCAGAAGACTTATAATGTTTGAGAACTGGAAGGAATGTTTTTAGAGATAACTCTTCCACATTCTTCATTTCACAGGAGATGAGGCTGACCCATTCCCAGCGAAGGAAAAGTACTTACGTAAGGTCTTGCTGTAAACTATTGGTAGCTCAGACTAGAAGCCAGGCCTTTCTACAACCAGACTAAATGTATTAGTTATTCTATTGCAGTGTAAGAGATAACTCTTCTCCCCCATTTAGTGATTTATAATCATTAATGCATATTATTTCATAGTTTCTGTGGGTTAGGAATATGAGTGTGCCTTAGTCAGGTCTTTGGCTCAGGGTTTTGTAAGATGCTGTGTGCAAGGTGTTAGGTGGGGCTGCATTCTCATTTGAAGGCTTGATTGAGACAGTGTCTGCTTCTCAGCTCACTGGAGAAGCTCGCTTGTTGTCAGAATTCTGTTCTTCACCAATTGTTGAAACATGTTTTCTGTGATCCCATGGCTGTTGGCCAGAGGCCTCAACGCTGTATCACTCTCCCATTTGGCAGCTCACAATGTGGCCGTGGCTTCCATCAGCATGAACGAGAAAGGCAGCAAAAGAGGATGAGTAGGATTAAAGCTGTTCTTTTTCTAACCTAATCTTGGAAACAACTTATTATCAGTTTTGTTGTATCTCATTCATTGAAGCAAGCCACTACTTACAGCTTATACTCCTGAGTATAGAGGCATGAATCATTAGGAATCATCTTCTTAGATGCTTTCCACCATAATAAATACTTTCCATTATTGTTTGCAGAGCAATAAAGCAAATGGTGTTGGGAACACCTAAGAGGCAGGTGTTCTATTATGTAACTATCTTCTCTACCTGTCTTTTGGAGAACACACTCTTCTCCTCGTGGAAGGGAAAACAACAGTTAGTGGCAGAAAGGACAATTTAAACCCCAGAAAGAAGAAATCTTAGTACTGGTTAGCAAATACTTATTTTCCTCTTATATACACTTTTCTTTATTTGAGGTTGGTCAGGTATCTGGTGATAAAGTAGAAAGCAAAGAATTTGACTTAGAAACAGAAAATCTGAATCTGATTATCAACCAAAACCCTAGAAAAGTCACTTACCCTCATGGAGCCTCGATCTGCTCATCCAATAACTGAGATGATAGTGTCAACTTCGTAAGGCTAATCATATCATTCTCAGACTTTCATATAGGCTGACAACGAATAAAAACTGGCCTGCTGTAAAGTCGAATGAGGACCTCCTCTCTTATGTGCTTCTTAAACTTTAAAAGAACGTGAATGGTAACCAATGCGATAAAGCAGAAAATAGAAATAAGTGGTAGCAGACCTATGGGGGAAGAGTAGCCAATTCATCATATTCTCTGATTGGATGAAGGTAGGCTGGTATTCTAAGACTATAAAATTCCGTAGACTAGGCAGCTTAAACTACAGGAATTTGTTTTCTCACAGTGCTGGAAGCTGGAAGTCCAAGATCAAAGGATTGCGAGGTTTGGTTTCTTGTGAAGTTTTTCTCCTTGGCTTGCAGATGTCCAGTTCACATCTTTCTATCCCTTCATGTGGGTGTCCCTCTGTGCACACATGCATCTTTGGTGTTACCCTGCATGTCCAAATTTCTTCTTCTTATAAGAACTTCAGTCCAAGTGAATTACAGCCTATCCCAACATCCTTATTTTAACATAATCACCCCTTTCAAGCCTCTCTCACCAAATGCAGTCACATTCTGAAGTACTGGAGGTTAGGGCTTCACCTATGAATTTGAGGGGGACACAATTCAGTGCATAACAGAGCCCCACCTGAAAACATTGGAAGAATTAAACTAAAGTCCAGGAGAATTAATAAGAAATTAGTAAGGTAGCCTGATACAAAAGAAATATAATAAAATTAGAGCTTTAATTCATCTGAGTAATGACCTATTGAAGAATGCAACGGGGAAAAGTTGCCAGTAACAATTAACTGTTAACCATTCACTTCACATCTGTAGAAGTGTTTCCACACAGGGTAGAGAGGAAGGGTGTCTGGTGACTCAGGGCTTCATTTGGTTACGTGGAGATAGAAAGAGCACAGCTTGCAGCCAGAGTCTTTTGTCCCCATTCCTCCAACCACAGCCTCAAATTCTGAGTGTGCTGCTGTTGGGTGAGACACAAATGGCCCATCATTTCTCTGTGTCTCCATTCCTTTCTCAGCTAGGATATATATCCTCAAAAACCTCCTAGTCCTGTCTGCTGTGCTCCAACATGGGCCTATTAACACAGGGAGTATTAGCCCCCTGAAAGAACTTTCTCTCCTGCCAACCACATCTCGGGCACAGAAGACAGTCCATTTATATCATTAAAAGCCTCATTTGGGAAATTTCCTTCAAACAAAGAGACTCTCTATGCTAAAGGACTGTTGATGTTTCCATTTATTGCCAGATAGAAATTGCTTGCAGCTTGAAGAAATTTTCAAAAAGTTAATTATAGAAGCAATGCATAATAAAAGTCAAACAATATAGATAAATCAAAAGTCTTCTTTGTTCCCCACTTAATTTCCCTCTTCTCCCCAGAGATGATCACTGTCAACAGCTTGGTGCAAATATTTCTAAAAATTTACAAAGTTATGTGTGTGTGTATGTATACACACATACATAATTACATATGTAATGTATATTCACTCACCTTACCTTTAAATATAAAAAGTTTTATCTTCTTAAATTGAATTGGAATCATACTGTATGTATTATTTTGCTTCTTTGGACCCTAATAAGGCACCTGTGACTCATAGGAGTAGGGCACTGGCCCCATAGACCAGAGGTAGTGGGTTCAAACCAGGCCCTGGTCAAAAACTGAAAATAAAATAAAATAAAATAAAACAATGTTGGAGTATGATGTTTATTAAAAAAAAAAGAAAGAAAAGAAAATCTATCCATATCAAAACACAGGTGTGTGTGTGTGTATACATATATATATATATATATATATATAACTACTTTTAAACTTTCACAGAATATATAATGATAGAGATACATTTACTTTAATGACTAGTCCCCTAGGGGTGTGTTGCAATGGAGAGGAACACATTAGAGTTCATAGCAGTCCCATTTTTACTAATTAACTATGTTAGGTGTCTTGTTAACTTTAAACGCTGCCGTGACTATAATTGGATACTTCTTGTGCAGAGGTGCAAGACTTTCTCTAAAACAGATGCTATCTTATTCAGTTTGTGCTGCTATAATAAAATACCTGACACCGGGTAAATCATAAACAATAAATATTTATTTCTCACAGTTCTAGAGGCTGGGAAGTCCAAATCAAAGCCCCAGGTCTGGTGTCTAGTGAGGGCTAGTCTCTATTTCCCAGATGGCACTTTGAATGCTACAGCCTCTGGATGGGATGAGTACTGTATCTATGCAGGGGAGAGGCAGAAGTGTAAAAAGGGACCTATCTAGTTTTCACCAGCCCCTTTATAAGGCACTAATTCTACCCATGAGAGCAGATCTTTTGTAGCCTATTTACCTCCTGACGTCCTCACCTCTTAATACTGCTGCATTGGAGGTTACGTTCCAACATGAATTTTGGAGGTGACACAAACATTTGAACCATAGCAGATTCCTACAGGTAAAATTTCTGAGTCCGAGGGTTTGCCCATTTGCAAACTCTTGAATTCTTCAATTATTGAACGTTAAATTTATTTTTTAGTTTTAATTTTTACCCATCAAGGTTTGAAAAACCTTAGAGGCTGAGTTTCTTTCTGGTCAGCCCTGACACAGCCCCATGCTTTCTCGCACAGTTTACGGGAACCCATGGGACTTGTTGGACACCTTGCTTAGTTTGTCAGGATTTTCTTCTTCTGATCAGACCTCAGAACCATAATCCGGTTGCCCACTCATGTTTAAAATCTACAGTTTTTCTTGACGATAAATCAACCTCATGCTACAGATGTGGCTCTCAGTGTTCAGATTAGAGCTCAAAATCTTAGTATGCAGTTTCTATGTTGAAGAACAATTTATAGGCACAGAGCTTAGTACAACTTAACACACAGCAGAATTAAAAGTGTTAGGTTTATGTTTTACTCTTTGGCTAAAATTCTGCTACCTCTCTTAGACCTGAGTTTGTCAAGTTCCTTCCAGTGGTATTCTAGGTACACACCTTCCCAATTCAGGGTCAATTTTTTTCTGCCAGCTGCCACTCAGCTACTGCTGGCTGGTTGCTAACTCTCTCAGTTACTTTATCAAAGTTATCTGTGTTCCTGTCTTCCCCGGAATTACCACCCTGTAGCAAATCCCTCAAATTCACTCTCTTGGCTCAGATTAGCATTCAGATTAGGTTTGAAAGACACCCCATACTTTTTGAAAGCAGAATCTCTTTATTTTGCTCTAACAGCCATACATTTTCTTTTCTTTTCTTTCCTTTTTTTTTTTGTTTTTGGCTCCTCCCAGCTCTCTAGGGCAGAATGCAATCCTCTTCAGGTCTGATAAGCTTTCTCAAAGGCAACTTTACAGTTACAAGGTGGCTGTATTTGCAGTGATGGCCAGTCTATACTCCATGAAAAAATTGAGCATGCAATTGAGAAGGAATATGTAATTAATACGTTTGTGTATTAACCATATATTTATTATGTATTCAGGTATGGTGGTGGATGTTAGTAAGGTAAGGTTAGTGACAAATAAAGGAACAAACCAAAGCCACAAGCCCCATGAAGCTTACAGTCAGAGAATTACATAAGAACAGCATTGTGAATGTGAAAAGTGATGTTAAAGGCCAGGGGCGATGGCTCATGTCTGTAATCCTATCACTCTGGGAGGCCAAGGTGGGAGGATCCCTTGAGCTCAGGAATTCAAGATCAACCTGAGCAAGAATGAGACCCTGTTTTTACTAAAAATAGAAAAATTATTCAGGCATAGTGGTAGGCATCTGTAGTCCTAGCTACTTGGAAGTCTGAGGCAGAAGGATTGCTGGAACTCAGGAACTTGAGGTTGTTTTGAGATAGGCTGAGGCCATGACATTCTACCCAGGGCAATAGAGTGAGATTCTGTCTCAAAAAAAAAAAAAGTGATGTTAAAGAGCATACACACGTGTGCATTAAGAGTGTAGAAGAGGATCTGACGACCTCTCCCATACCCCTCGGTGGAGGAGTGGTTGTGGGGGCACAGCCAGGATGACTTCCCTGACAGTACCCCCTGTGCATGGTTCCTTTTTTTTTTATGTTTGTTTGTTTTTGTTGTTGTTGTTTTCTTTTTATTGTTGGGGATTCATTGAGGGTACAGAAACCATGTTACACTGCTTGCATTTGTTGGGTAAAGTCCCTCTTACAATCGTGTTTTGCCCCCAAGAGGTGTGGGACACACCAAGACCCCACCCCCCTCACTCCTTCCCTCTCTCTGCCCTTCCTTTCCCCACCCCTCCCTCATTCTTTCTCTCTTTGCTCTCCCCTTCCCTCACCTCCACCGTGTCAATAATTGTCATTAATTGTCCTCATATCAAACTTGAGTACATGGGATTCATGCTTCTCCATTCTTGTGATGCTTTACTAAGAATAATGTGTTCCACTTCCATCCAGGTTAATACA